>JAVSCE010006181.1:0-143341 GCA_032199065.1 Smutsia gigantea
ATGTAAGAGAATGAAACTGGACTACTATCTAACCCCATACACAAAGGTAAACTCTAGGTGGATCAAGACCTGAATCTAAGTCATGAAACCATAAAACTCTTAGAAAAAAACATAGGCAAAAATCTCTTGGACATAAACATGAGCGACTTCTTCATGAACATATCTCCCCGGGCAGGGAAACAAAAGCAAAAATGAACAAGTGGGACTATATCAAGCTGAAAAGCTTCTGTACAGCAAAGGACACCATCAGTAGAACAAAAAGACATCCTACAGTATGGGAGAATATAAAAAAAAAAAACATATCTGATAAAAGCGTTGTCAAAATATATGAGACTCATGCCTTAACAAACAGAAGCAAATAATCCAATTAAGAAATGAATGGAAGGACATGAATAGACACTTCTCCAAAGAAGAAATTCAGATGGCCAACAGGCACATGAAAAGATGCTCCATCGCTAATCATCAGAGAAATGCAGATTAAAACCACAATGAGATATCACCTCACACCAGTGAGGATGGCTAACATCCAAAACACAAACAACAAATGTTGGCGAGGATGTGGAGAAAAGGGAACCCTCCTACACTGCTAGTGGGACTCCAAATTAGTTCAACCATTGTGGAAAGCAGTATGGAGGTTCCTCAAAGGATTCAAAATAGAAATACCATTTGACCCAGGAATTCCACTCCTAGGAATTTACCCTAAGAATGCAGCAGCCCAATTTGAAAAGGACAGATGCACCCCTATGTTTATTGCAGCACTATTTACAATAGCCAAGAAATGGAAGCAACCTAAGTGTCCATCAGTAGATGAATGGATAAAGAAGATGTGGTACATATACACAATGGAATATTATTCAGCCATAAGAAGAAAACAAATCCTACCATTTGCAACAACATGGATGGAGCTAGAGGGTATTATGCTCAGTGAAATAAGCCAAGCCAGAAAAGACAAGTATCAAATGATTTCACTCATATGTGGAGTATAAGAACAAAGAAAAAAACTGAAGGAACAAAACAGCAGCAGACTCACAGAACCCAAGATCGGACTAATAGTTACCAAAGGGAAAGGGACTGGGGAAAATGGGTGGGAAGGGAGGGATAAGAGGGAAAAAGGGGCATTACGATTAGCAGATGTAATGTTGGGGGGGCACGGGGAGGGCAGTACAACTCAGAGAAGACAAGTAGTGATTCTATAGCATCTCACTACGCTGATGGACAGTGACTGTAATGGGGTTGGTGGGGGGGACCTGATGAAGGGGTAGTTTAATAATAGTAATATTGCACATGTAACTGTAAATTAATGATAATAAAATAAATTATATTAAAAAAAATAAAATAAATAAATAAATAAATAAATTAACTCTCCTAAAAAAAAAAAAAAAAAAAAAATAACCTCAATTTGGATTGTAAGTGATGAGACAGGTTTGAGCTAGGCCTTAAAAGATGGAACCATCTGGGCATGTAAGACAGAAACAATATAAACAAGGAAAAGACCCAATGAAGACAGGAGCAGGAGAATGAGTAGAACTGAGGACAGTTTTGATAAATTAGGAATAATCTGAATGTATTTATAAGCTGAGGAAATTGATTCAAGTAGTCAAAGGAGAATGAAGATTCAATAAAGAAAAAGGATAACTGACAAAGCAAGATCCTGACTTGGAATGGGAGGGCAGAAATTAAGGATACAAATAATGAGCTATTTAGGGGTATCTTTCCCTAAATGATCTGGTAGCACTTCTACTTATCTATAGTTTTTTTAACTTAAAAAAATGCATTCTTAAAAAGATTTCCTCATGGGAATTTATGATATTACTCAAGGGAAGAGGCTAGACAGAAAAACAGAGGGAGGACTATGACCAAGTCTTAAGACATTTCAACATTTTAGTTGGACAGAGAAGCCTAAGGAAAACACCAAAGAGACTGTTATGTCACCACCAAAGTCAAAAGAAGAAAGCATTCAAGAAAGGAGAAGTCATCAACTGGAATTTCACATCCTGGAGGTTATGGCAGACACTGAAAATATTTGTAGTTGTAGCAGTAACATTCCCACTGGAGTGTGTTAAAGACAGAATGTTGTGGACATTCAATTATAGAAACTTGACTGATATTACAACAAATACACATTCCCCAACAGACAAGATAAAGGGCAAATCTAAGCAATTAATTTAAAAAACTTGTGCACAAGAAAAGAAACAGAGGGTTCTGGAGCAGAATAGAGATGGGCAGTATAACTTGACTTCTACCTCACCCTTCTCCTCTTAAGCCCCATTTGTGATTCACAAAAGTCCTGAGCAATTTCACAAATATTCTTGCTTTTGGAAAGAAATGTAGAGAAAGACTATTCTTATCTTTTCTCTCTTCTGCTGGGAAATTATTAATAAATAGGGAAAGAAATCAATAGAGTTGACTTTCCTTGTTGGACTTAATTGGGGGAAAAGAGCCCAAGGCCTGGGATTATCGCCTCATGAAGAAGCATTATATTCTCCCTTCCCCACCCAGTTAGTTCCACCAGGAACAGGACAGTCAGTATAATCTCAGAAGATAAAATGGAGCCCAGAAAGTCTAACATAGTCTGCACACCACCGAAGCTGAACTTGCCTCCTCTCTCACATACCACTCCATCCAACTGCTATTCTCTCAGACCACAGAAAAATGGATAAAACATGAAATACCCAAGCTAAAATAAAGCTTTAAAAGAGAAAACATGATCCACACAAAAATCTGCAGATCAATGTTCACAGCAGCATTATTTATAATGGCCCCCAAACATGTAAACAACCCAATGTTACATCAGTGGAATATTGTTTGGCAAAAATAACATATAAAATACCGACTCTAAATGCTACAACATGGAGGAATCTTGAAAACATTATTCTAAGTGAAAGAAGCCTGTCACAAAGACCACATATTGTATGATTCTACTTATATGAAATGTTCAGAATAGGCAAATCTACAGTCAGAAAAGTACATTAATGGTTGTCTAGGGCTGGGAGCAGGTTGGGAAATAAGGAAGAGTGACTGTTAGTTGGTATAGGTTTCCTTTTTGTAATGATAAAAATGCTCCAAAATTGACTGTGGTAATGTCGCACGACTCTGTAAATATACAAAAAACTTTTGATAGTGTTCTTTAAATGGGTTGATTTTATGGTGTGTGAATTATATCTCTAGGGAGCTGTTATAGTAAAAAAAATTCTTTTAGAATTCAATGTCCTAGTTCACATTCAGTATAAGATTAATTTTACTATACCTTTAAAGTACATGTCAGTCTATTTGGCTTTAAATCTTGGTCTTCCATTGTTCTTGATCCATCTACCACCACATAAAGATGGCGCATCTACCAAAAAAAAAAAAAAAGCATAAGGACAATTTTCAAATACATTTTGACCAAGAAGTAAAAAGGGCATTTAGTATTCATATATTCTTCATATATATTTTTAGAATATTCTTTTAAAAGATTTTTGGTTACTACTGTCAATTCTATCAAGCCAGAATGTTTCCCTAATCCAAGGTAGCTCTGTATAGGTAAAGGAAAAAAACAGTAACATACCATTCCAAGTCGAACTTGTCCATGATGCTCAAATACTCTGTTAAAATTACATAAAAATTTCAGTGGAATGCCATATACTATCCAAAAAAATCAATACAATGTTTCAATTAACCTGCATTTTTCTAGTGAAGTGAATTATTAACTTATGGCCACCACGTAATTTCAGGCATTTCGGATAGTCCCTGAAAACCCATTTACCTGCTGGAGCACTAGGTTGCCATTTCTTCCCCCTATTCAGAAGGCTACACGTCAGTTTTGCTGAAACACAGCTGAAATGAAGTACTGAGGAGTAGGTATAGGTGGATAGAAAGGCTTAAAGGGAATATACTTTTCTTTTGTACTTTACAAAAAGTTCACATACCTTTTTCTCTTTGCTTTGAAGAGAATGTCTTCTATTGTAGCTTTAAGTGATCCTGATTCATCTTCTTTAAGAATCTCCCTGTAAGCAATAATTATTTGTTGCATTATAATACTACATATAATTATACAGTTGCATTGTTCATAAAAGGCAAAAATTGTAAACAATCTAAATATGCGTAAATTGGTGAATGGATGAATAAACACATGGTGTAACCATATAATAGATTATTCAGCAAGTTAACAGTGAATAAATTACTGACATGTGCTACAACATGGATGAACTTTGAAAATAACTGACCAAATGTACAATTACATTTATATGAAATGTCAAGAAACAGCAAATCTGTAGAGAAAGAAAGTGGATTAGTGGTTGCCTAGGGCTAGAGGAGGGAATGGAATTAATTTTAAATGGGCATGAGGGATCTTACATTAGTGGCAAAAATGTTCTAAAACTTATTTATGGTGATGATTGCACAACTCAGTAAGTTTCTTAAGTATCACTGAATTATTATATATTGGAAACAGGTGAATTTTAACATGTAAGATATACTTCAATAAAGTTGTAAAAAAAAAAAAGACCATGTCTAAAACAGAAGAATGAGTAATAATGTCCTATTCACCATGTTCTTTCATAGCCTCCTTCCCATCGCTTAGTTCTTTCTGGTTCTTCATCCATTTTTTTCTTAAATGTCTTGTATTATTCAATAACCTGTAAAAATCATTAGATTGTTAATTTCCTAAAGATGTCTGTCACCAAATGCATACAATTAAACTTGAAAACTGATGAGAGGGCAGTAAACATAAAAGTAAAAGAAATTCAGAATGCAAGGTCGTCTTACTCTTTGCAATTTATTCAGTAATTGTTATTAGATGAAAATACTTTACAAAACCCTCATGGAACTTTTTCCCATCCCCAAGAAAGACTCTGAGTCATTATGCACAAATTTGGCAGCAGTGGAAATAAGCATCTTTTTACAATTAAAAAGAAAATAAAAATGCATTATAGATGGGTCATAGGACAGAAGCATAGAATTATGGGAAGTGGGAATGGGTGTAGCTGAAAAAGATTAGCCACACCTAATGGTGATTATAGCTCAGTGATAGTTACATGGTGATTCACTGTACTACCTCTCCACCTTTGTGTAAGTTTCTCATAATCAGAAGTTTTCAAGTGAAATTTATTTATTTATAAATGGTAAATTCTTATGGCTCATAATTCAAAGGGAACAGTATTAAACCTATGCTAAGATTTCTACTACTAAAAAAAAGATAAAGGAACTACTTAGTAATTCAGTAAATAGGGCAAATGGTTTCATCTCGATGATAGGATTAAGGGTGATTGGGTTTTTGCTTTTTTTATTCTTTTTTTTTCATATTTTCACTATGAACATGTATTTAATAATCAGGGATAAAACTGGTGGTGGGGGGAACCTATTAACTGTAACCAAGTGATGAACATCCTTATCACATCCACACTTTCACAGCTAGCTCTCAGTTTCCTTCTTCCATAAATGAAGGATCAAAGCAATCCTTTAACTACCAAGATATTAGGCCAAAACAAGTCCCACCACGGGCAGGGGCAAGGATTAATTTCCGCGACAAGTACCATAATCAAAACCTTAACCTCCATTTATATAATTGTTTTTGTAGAAAAACATATTTAAAATTCTAAAGAACTGACCTGTAAGTGGACTTCCAGAATTAAAATCTATTGACCAGTTGGAGACTGCTTTTATGACATCACTTCTTTCTGTGGCACCTGCTATAATCAGATATAATATGCTTAAGTTCTGTATGCCTCATTGAATTAACAAACCACTCCCTGGTGTTGGAAGAGATTCGTTTCAGAAAATCTGGTGATCCCTTTAGTATCCTGAAGAAACCAGAAATGATTTAATTCTAGTACCTATGCTCTTTCAACACACTAACTATACTGGTGCTTTGTAGGTTTAACTAAGTGAAGTAATATAGCATAGAGTGACTACACTGAGTATTTTGATCCTCCATCCAAGTTTTTTGGATTAACTGTGGATGTCAAAAACCAAACACATAATGTTCTCAATGTTTCTAAATTCAAATTCTTTAAAACATGGCTACTGCCATGTGTCACATCAATATTTAAACTGTACTTTTAGTTTATTACTTTCAATTCTCTGCAAGTTCAGAAACAAAGTGAGAACTAATGAGCAAAAACTGCAAGCGTGAACAATTCTGGCTTACCGCCTATAAAGACTTCTTAATTAGAGCTGCCTGCACTGGGAAATTACAGGGAGAGGACAGAGGTATTAAGCTCCCCATAACTGCAACAGTGCAAAGGAAAGTTGGATGTTTACATGCTGTTATTAGAGAAGCGATTTATGCATACTGGAGAGAGATGTACTCAGTGAACTCTTAGGCCAGCATCTCCAACGGCCTATGACTTCCCAATATTGCATCTTGTTACAAATATCGCTGATCGTTCCTTGGGAATCCAACCCCAGAAAAGCCACTTGCCCCTGCGTGTGACTGGTGTCCCCATGCAAACTAATGAGATCTGCGTCAAACGTCACCATTTATGAAGCTTTTCCTCACACCTTACCACGCCAAGAGCTGTGAGATAGAAAAGGGTGATTACTGTCCTGTTTGTCAGCTGTGGAGCTCAAGGCTCAAAGGTTGGTAACTCTCTGAAGGCCACACAGCTGGTGGCAGGCCACAAACTCCAACCCAAACCCACAATATCCCAAACCCGCGCTCGGCCTTGGGGAAGGAGAGCCATTCCCCAGATCGCAGCTCCCCAAACGGAAGTGCCCTCCTCCCCTCCAAACGCTCCCTCAGATGTTCACTCCCTACAAGGCCGGTCACAGCCATTCGGCTTCGGCCTCGGCCACGCGGCCCGCTCCTTGTCCCTGTGCTTCCCAGGCAGCGGGTCCCCGCCTTGACTTGCACCCGCGGACTCACCGAGCCGGCCGGACGCCGCTCTGCCCGGAAGCCCCTCCCAATCCGCTCTAAGAGCGCCGCCGAAGTCCTTCCGCCACACGCGGTGGCCACGCCGGGACGTTCCGGCTGCCGCGAGCTCGTTTGCCAGAGCGCGGCACTTCTGAGCCATCTCCTCCCCAGGGCTGACTTAACGGGTGCGAGGACCTCCTGCCCCAATTCCAGATGTTCTAAACAAAAAGGAGAGGAAAGTGGTCGTCATTCACTCTTGGAAGGTTGGAGGCCCAGGTGCCATCGACCCGAGATCTGAGAGACTTGATTTAATTATTTCTAAAAGTTTGGCCAGAAGGACTCTGGTCACAGCAGCAGCAGCTAGGCCAGAACCTTGCTGTGCGATGGTTTTCCGGGACTTCTCAGTGCGCATGCCACAAGTACTTATTGAGCACCTACTGTGGGCATTATACAGTTCTAGGCACTAAGGAAATAGCAATGAAAAACGGACAAAAATCCTTGTCCTCCTGGACTTTTCCTTCTACTATGATGGTTACAAGAAAAACGTAACTGTATCAAATAGTGGTAACACTATAGAGAAAAATTAAGCATGGAAGGGGGGAAAGTTTGCAATTTAATATAGCGTGGTCCGAAGAGTCCTCACCGAGAAGACAGCTGAATCATGCCAAGAGTGAGGGAGGGAGTTAGCCATGTTAGGGATACTAGGGAAAGCGCTCTCCTGGCAAAGGGTGCTGCAAGGGCAAAGGCCCTGAGATCGACACACACTGGTATTTTCGAGGGATTGCATGAGTAAGTAGGGAATGAGTGGTAGCCACTGAAATCAGAGAGGTGGTGGAGGGTGGTCTGAGCATTGTAAGAACTTTGGAGAGCTGTTGATGGCTTGGACTACTGTAGCATGGCAATGCAGCTAGTGAGAAGCAATTGGATTCTCAACCTTGTCAACAGACTGGATGTGTTATGAAAAGAAGAACCAATGATTACAAAGATTTAAGCCGAGTAATGGACAAGTTGGAGATGCAATTACTGAGAAGGTGGGGAGTGGGTAAGATCAGTTTAGTTCTGAAAAAGCTGGGATGCCTGCTAATACATGTAGAATCACTAGCATTTCTCACACTTGAGAAATGGAGAGGCAAGGCACCCCCAGAGCATCAGAAAAGGGTTAGGCCCAGGAAAGGAATACCAGAAAGGGCTGCAGGAACTGAGCCTCTGCTTTCCCATCAGCATATGCTTCCCCTCTGTGTTCCCAAATCCTCCCATGTGTTCTGACCCTCAAAAACAAAGAGAAGCCATCCTGCATTATAATGGAAAGAACAGACCTGGGTTTAAAATCAGGCTCTGCCACACTAGCTAGGAGACCTCATGCAAGTCACAATCTATAAAAGTCTAATCTATGAAATGGGGATCCTTCTACCTGCACTAGTGAGCTACACATCACATAGTGGCCATTCCAGAACCAGGTCCTTTCATTTCTTCCCAGAAGACAAGGCCTTAGTTTGTTTAGTTTTAATGTCTTTAAAAGGAAGAGGGGAAATTAGCATTGCTGATTCTTTCCCAGTACCAGTTGTCTTCCATCTTTGCCTCATTTAGAGGATTCACAACTCCAACTTTGTCCTTTCCCTTCCTACTTTTATTCCATTGTCCCTTCCTTCCTCCCACAAATTCCACTTTTTTTTTTCCTTCCATTCTGACTGGCCATCCCATTCCAAGATGGGATCCTTGCCTAATAGGACAAACAGCTACAACCGCAGGCCCCAAGTGTACTATCCATCAGTCTGGGAAGACTTTTTTTTTTTTAACAGATAACCAGGAAGAGGTCAGAAGACTTCACAGTAAATTTAAATTAAAGCCTATTTGTGGAGAAGTGGCTGAATCAAACTTTTCCCAAGTATACTCTTCATTATGTAGATTTTGGTCATAGATCTTGACTGAGGTAGGAATTGTACTGAAGTAAAATAAAATATGCCTAATCCCTTGCCCTAATTATGACTGACACAATATTCTAATTGGGCATAAAGTGGTAGAATAAAAAAAATGATCTAACCTAGCCAAATGTTTCAACTTGTAAAACTAAGGGACAACTGTAAAGAATGGAACAATTTGTTCTTTGCCCATTGGTGGCTGGACACAATCCACGGAGTTAGAAAATTCGTGAACAGCACAGCCTGTGGAATCAAGCTCAAATTCCAAAAATATGTGCTTCAAAGACAGGAAGACGTGAACCCACCTATTCCAGTACCTTGAGATGGAACCTAAACCATTATACTTATTAAAAACTTCCAGAGTTGCTTATAACAGTATCTATCTTTTAAAGCATTTGTTCATCATCTATGAATAGTCACAATGCTAAGTCTAGTGCAGTTATCTGTCTAGAATTCAAAAAATTTATAACCTGCTGCACCCAGTACAGACCAAGGACACGAGGATTGGGGGTGACACATACACTTTTAAAACAAAATTTGCTTTTTAAAAACTTGTTTAAAGTTTCATTTCCCGGCTTTGGAAATACATGTAGCTGGCTGTATTATTTACTTTCTGACAGACTGTGCTAAATCACACATGAACTACCTTCATGACAACTATGCGCTTAGGCACAAATCCCTCTCCCACAAATAAGCAACCTGAGCCTCAGGAAGACAAAGTAATTTGCCCAAGGTCACACAGCAAGTAATCGCTGGAGGGCAGAGCAGAATAGGACAACACAACAGGGAAGACCAAACAGTCCTACAGCAGCAACCAGAAATTTTGAGGGGACACCCTTCCAGATTTTGTTGCAGCCACAAAGAATAGTAATAATCATGGCTATGTGTTCATGTTCTTTTTCAAACTCCAGAGTGGCATTAACACAGTGTTTACTAAAAAAATTATCCAAGTTACCCGACATTTTTATTCTTGAAAACTATTCCATTAGAAGAAATGTTAACAGTGTGAAACACAGGATGAGGGATGATGTGGTGTTCCATCTGATTTATTTGTCCTTTCACACGAGAGGTTACATGGTAGGTGCAGCAGAACCATGAGCTGTCAGGAGATTGAGTTTGAATTTGTATTTCTCAAGCTGAGCCTTTAAAACTGTCCAGATGAGATACTTCAAATCCCATTCCTAAATCAGAGAGAATGCCTTTGTGTGAGGAACTTTCACAACCCCAACTGAAGCTAACATCCCTGGGGCCATGATGAAGAAATCTGCACATGCATACCCATGCAGGTGTTTACAGATACTTCATATGTTTCCTACAAAGCATTTTATGTTCAATTTAAGTACTTAAAATGCATTCAAAATTAAAATAGGATATTTTATTAACATCAGAGTAATCCCACTTTATCCAACCCATTAATTTGTTAACAAGGTCAATTTACAAAGGAAGTACTGAACCTAATATTCCAACAGACCAAGATTCCAATCCTAGTTTAGTCACTTGCTAGTATGTGACAATGGACCTATTGATCAACTGAATCATTAGTATCTGTAAAATGTAAAACCTTATCTTTAAAATGAGAATGAGAGGTGGTTACATGTCAATAGACTGTGGGAAGGATTGAATATTTCAAGTATGTAGGTGTGTGTATATAATGGAACTTTTACTATAAATACTAATAGACTTAAATTTATTTCAAAAAATACGATGACAAGCTAACACCTGCTATTTCTGGGTAGTTGATACATGTAGTTTACAGTTTTCTGTATTTCTTTAAATATTTCAAAATAAAGTGAAATTAAAACATTGAGCTTATCTACTTTTAACAGAGAATCACACATGTAAGGACTCACTTTATGCAGTGAGATTTTATCAGATGCTTTAACAACAGACTTTGGAACCATGGTTTATAACAAAAAACAGAACACAGACATACGCATCATGGAAGATCAGAGATGCAAAAGACCTGTGAAATTTAATCTAAACCTCCTATTTTCCAGACTAGAAAACTGTCTTAGTGGCTTTTCAAAGTTCCATCCAGCTAATTAATGCCAATCCCAACAGAAACCCTGATCCTGGCTCCCAAAGTAGTCATTAGTTTAAGTAACATATTTGAAAGATGATTTTTTTTTCAAAGTCCAATTTTATGGCACAATTTTACAACACAAATCATGCTATTTGATTTGGTGCATTCAGTTGAATGCACATACTGACAAAACTGCCTTCATAAACCTAGGTATAATTGACCTCTAAGAACAAAGAGTTTAAATTTTAACATACATAAAAATTAAGATGCTCAGAGTCCTTACCATTTGGTGTAAATACAAAAGGTATGAAAAGCATAAACTACCTTTTGTAGTACATATATAGCACATAGAAAATTAAGAATTTCTTCAATTTGAAGAAATGAATCTGTTATAATGAAACATTTAAGTTTATGTTTAGAAAATGATTCAGACTTGCATATAAAAAATTGAAAACAAATGTCTGAACTACATAATAAAATTTAAAGATTAATCTTCAAAATTTTTCAGAAAACCAAAGTCCTAAGCTAGGGGGATAATCACAACTTGCCTAGCTATATACCCAGTTTTTTCAGCTAATTTTATTTTATTGATACAAATTTGAATTTTAAAAAAAGTGCTGAGATTTAAAGGCACCATTTGAAATAATTTGGTATTTGTGCTATTGCATTCTATTTCCAAACAAGTCAGCCTTCTTATAGTCAAAGAATTGGGAAACTAGCAACCAGCACAGCATCCAAAATAGTTTAAAACAGTAACAGATACAACTGGTAAGTATAGTTTTCCACAGCTTAATATTAATAGCACTAATGATGTCAAACAGGTATATTATAGAAAGAAAACGCCAGGTTTAATACCTTATAAAATATATTACAGAACTTGAACATTCCTGCAAGATACAATTCAAGTCACAACTGAATTATAAATGTCATGGATACACTGTACAATGGAAAGGCCTAGTTAAAAAAAAATGCATGTAAACCACGAAAGATTAAAAAGCACTTAAAAATATATAAAATTCTAATCAGTAGGTTTAAATTTTGATTTTTAAAAAGTAAATATATATTTACAATCTTTAAATTTCAAAATTTATTACTTGTACATAATCTTTATTATCAGGATAACACAAAATAAAAAGTTCTTTTAATCATATATACACAGAAAAAAAAAATCAAGAGGGTTTGGTGGAATGACAGTAGCTAAAATAGGAAAGGACAGGGACCATATTAATGGAGTTATAAAACAGATTTAACCCAAACTGCAAGCTAGGAAACAAGCAGTTTCACTTCAAAGACTTTATTCTAGGGACCAGTTTCCTCATCTGAAAAGGAATGATTATAAATAACAGTTACCTGCATCTTATTTGATAGATAGTAACTGCACTAGAGGGGGTGAGGATGGGTAACCATTAACTATTGTGTTGTATATTTGAAACCAATATAAGATTGTATATCAATGATACTATAATTTTAAAAAAAACAACAAAAACAGTTACCTAAAGGGAGGATTTGGGGAGAATTAAACAAGGTCACCCACGTGAACTAATGAGAGCACTTAGGTATTAAGACATGATGCTTAGGGTGTGAAAGTTCACAGCACAGTTCACTCCAAGGCCTGCCTTAAGGGTTTCAAAAGCTCAAACAATAGTTAGTTCTTAATAAAGAACCAATGTTTAAAGCATAAAATCCTTAATTGGAGTGTTCAGCCCAGTTGGTTATCAAAAGGTATTTGCAAAATACTTCAATACTGATGATGTTAAAGCTACCAAAACTTTGTAATGATCACAAAGGTTTGGCCTCCCAGGTTACAGTCCACAGTCACTGCCTTCTGACAACACTGTAGAGATGTCCAATACTTAATCTCTTAAACAATGTGACATCTGCCATTGTCTGCCTTTTATGTTTTCCGTCTATCATAATCTCCAACCATCTTCTTGATGTGTGATAATTTGCTCTTCAACTGCTTGCAATAATTCCTCTTACTTTTGTAATCCACAGACTAAAAAGGAAAGAAAATGAACCAGGTAAATTCAAAAAAATAAAAACGAGTTACATGTTCGCTGCTGGGAAGGCAGAGGTGAACAACAAAGGGGGAATATTAGTCACACAGAATTGTTGGGAATGTTAAATGAAGTAACATATGTAAAGCACCTGTCGTATCTCTAACCACATAGGCAGCTGATTCTCTCTGCTCAATCATATCTTCTAATCTGAGTTTTAAAAAGGATAGACCCAAGGTTGGATACACTTGCCCACTGACCCCGCATTTCACTCCTAAGTATATACCTTACAAATGGATGCACATGTGCAGAGGCACTTGCAAAAAATGTCTGAAGCTGCATTAGCTGTAAAAGCCCTAACTTGCAAACAGCCCAAAAGCTCATTAACAATGGAATAGATGAGTAAATTGTGTTTTACTCATAAAATACATAAAATGAAAATGAACCACAGCCACATCAAAACATGAATGGATCTCACAAACAGAACATTAAGCAAAAAGAAATGAAACATAAAATACATACTATGTGATTCAGTTTATATAAAGTTCAAAGTAGGTGAAACTAATCTATGATGTTAGAAGTTAAAATGATGGTTACATCTGGGTAGGGCGTAAAAACTGGAAGAGAGCATAAGAGAGGGTTGCCAGGAGTACGAGGAATTGTGTTTTTTGATTTGGGTGCCAGGTACAAAGGGGTGTGGTCACTGTGAAAATCAACCAAGTTGTACACACTTAATTTGTGTACTTTTCTGCACGTATGGTTCAACTTTTTTAAAAAGTTAAAAAAAAATCAGTATTTGTTATAGCTGCAAACAACTGAAATTAAGTTTCCATCTATTCAATTACAGTTTTTAATCTTGCAGTTACAGGGCCTTCTGTCTATAATCAGTGCATGGGTGACACGGTACTCACAGTCATCCTAAAGGTTAAAATGACAAACACATAGTAGAAAAATTCTTCCTAAAAGAATCTTACAATCTAGGATACTTACTCCCTTAACTTGCTTCAGCCTATTGTACTCATCAGCAGCAGCCTAGTAATGAGAAAGAAAAGGGACTATGTTTAGTGAGTGTTTTCGCTTTCAAAAGTAACACTCCTGATGTTATATTTTGGAGCAAAAATTGCCCAAAATGCTACAAATACAGGAAATTAACACAATGAATCCTTAAAGCTCTTAGAACAATTATGGTCAGCAGGGGGCCTGAAGGAACCCAAAGCAGAGAAATTTATGGCATTCTCCTTCTCATGTTCCACTCACACAGGCAGGGTTCTGCTGCTTCTCATCTTGCCACCAGGCCAGTCCATGTGCTACACTGACACCAGAGAGGTCTTTTGTAAAGTACAGCTCAATCAGGTTATAACTCATTATAAAACTGGTCTACGCTCCCCATTAACTTCTCTACTAATACAGTCTCTTCCCTTTCCAGACTTAATGCCCATCATTTGCAACTCTAAGAAATTAAGCATGTTAATGCTTCTATCATGCTCTCCTTATGGCTCTATTAATGCACCTGTCCCCACTTCTGTCTGGAGAAGGTGTAATGGTTACCCCTCAATGAAGCTTCCCTAAACTCTCCAGGCCATAGCCAACTTTATTTCTTCTCTGAAAAGTTATAGTACTTTTTACACATAACATGAATACATCATTAGTCACACCATCTAAGTTGTTTAGATGTCAGTTTCCTTCTTACAGTATGAACTTTTTGAAGGCAGACACAGGACTTTATGTCTAACCTCAGCACTTCTGCATTATTAAGGAACAGTAACAAAAATGTTCAACGTGTCGAGAAAGATTTATGATGTCACCATACAGAAGACATAGAAGAAAGCAATAAATAAATCAAGTTATATAAGAAGCAAATAATTCAAAACTAAAAACAGATCACCCCAATTTAAAATGGCAGTATTTCATAAAATGTATATAAAGTTCCAGTAAGTGTATGATAGGATGAAAAAAAGTTTAATTACTAATATCTAAAACACAAAGCAGTAATTTTCCAGGAACAAAACAGTAGTGAGATGTGGGTCATGAGCATTACTAGGGGCAATGAAGTTGCTATAATCTTTCCGGAGGGCAATTTTACAACATACGTTTAAATGTACTAACCTCTGACTCAACATTTTCACATTCTGGAATTTGTCCTGGTCAGATCAGCAGACAAGTGTGCAAAGATGGAGAGTTTCACCAGTGTATTACAGGTACTGTCAAAGGAGGTTATGTGTATTGTCATGGGTAGACATACCTAAGTGTCTATTCACAGAGGATGACTCATAAAATTAGAGTACAACCATAGAATTAAAAATTGTAGCGATTTTTTAACATGTAAAGACACTTTTCAGTAAGCAATCTTTATTATTGACATGAATTGGTAACCATTAAACTACTGTTGAATAAAAAAGCACGGTGTAAGCACTGCCAGAAGTATCTAAAAAGAAAAACCCTCACAAAGATTGGAATACATCAGAAAGACACAGAAGACAGCTGCCAAGAGTTTCCCAATGGTCAAAGCTGTAACAATTTGAGCAAAAAATATAGTGTATATAAAATAGTACTCATGAGGCCATACCAATATGAATGACTGACCAGTAAGTGAATGGGAGAAAGCAACTATTTTCCATTCAGAAAAATTCCAAATAATTTGTGAAGGTGCACTGCCTTTCAAGAGCTGGAGCATGATGCCCTCTTAAGTGTGATCCACGCATAGTGACTTCCTCCTAAAGAGTACAGTGTCGAAAGGAGTACCAAACAGGGAAGGGCAGCTTCACACGGACAAACACTACCTCCGCTGAGTGATCAAGGGGGAAAAAAACAAAAAGCAAAATCATAAACTATTGCCAAGCAAAAAAGCAGGAAAGATATAGTTAGAACATTTAAGATGATTCCTTATTGAAGACTGTGTATCTAGGTGTACTTCTGCATGGAGGGGATATTTTAACGGCTAATACTTTTGTGACAATCAGTGGTGGAAGTCATAGCAATTTATTTCTTTATATGCAATTCCGTATTGTTTGAACTTTTTACAGAAAGAATGAACTGTGTTTATAAATCGAAAATGTAATATAGCTACTTTCTTTTAATAGGAAGGGATATATGTATATAGACTACTGATTTTTAATCCTTAACTACATTAGTACACACTAATTTGGAAAGAGTTTCATCCAAGACTCACTTTCAATTACTCTTCAGTGAAATTAGTTTGTTTGATCATTACCAGCAAAAGGTGTTATCAACATTTATAAAGGATACTGTATCTCCATACATCAGAATAAAGTTATATGTAATTATCAGGTTTGAATTTACCATGTACTCTTCACTTTCTTCTCTATAGTCATCCAATTCCTTATCTAGACGAGAGAGTTCTTTATTGATCTCATCAAGTTCTGCTTGTAAGCTCTTGTATTCCTGCAGGCCAGTGTCAAAATTTCTCTTGTAGAGTTGTCTTTGTTGATCTGAGGTGATAGGTGGATATTCCCTAAAAATCAAGTGAGAAAAATGACTACTTATGTATCCTCAGCAGACAAAAAATCCGGAAATAATAATGCTGGTGAGATGTGGAGAATGACATTCTGTTTTCTTGTTGCTTATGGGGAGAAGAAGGTGGATGCAAATAAGTTCTCTTAAGAATAGATTATACTTAACACATCACTGCTCATGTTTTTTTAAAAAAACTATCCCTCAAAATTTTGAGATAAAATTGAAAATCATTTATGAAACTTAAGGTTCAAGTCATAGAAACTGAATATTATATATTTATTATATACTCTGGTATTATATATTTATTCTCAATATATAATACCACACGATAATGGAATACTTATCCAGTTTAGATTCTTAAAACTGGAAATCGGGAAGACAAGCCTGTTTTCATCACTGCAGCGACTGCACAGCTGACTGGAGACCAGCTGTTCTCTGCCACCACCTATAGTTTTCAGACTGTTTCAGAGTTACTTGTTTTTTTTTTTGGTCTTGTTCTTGTTTTTCCCAAGTGGAAACAGCTTAAGTCCTTTGATTATAAAAGTAGGCATTAAAATTTACATGTATAAAAATGCATATGCTTACTGTAAAAATAGTCTAGCAATGCATTAAACTATGGGAAAAAACCTGAAATTCTCCATCACTTCTATCTCTCAATATGCCAGCTGTTCTTTATGTATGAACGTGATGCTATTAACCCATAATCCACTTAGGAAATACTTTGAATTGTTTCACAGGACTAAGGAACTTCATAGTAATATGGAATTTCAAATTTTAGATTTAAACCTAGTATCTTTATTTTACAAGGGGAGAAATTAAATGATTTGCTGCTCAAAAGGGAAATAAGAGTTCAGAATTCCCAAAATTTTTCATTTAACTCTTCCATGAATCAAATTAGGCAAATATTTTCCTGACAGATGGCTGAACTGGGCCAAAAACTCGTGGGGGAAGAGGGGAAGCTGAGGCATAAGAACCACCAGTTAGAAGGCGATTCAAGCTATACATGCCCAACCCATCCCTCCTAACATCTTAAGAAGCAGTGTTTTGAGTAACCAGCATTTATACCGCAAATGTTCGTGTTTTGTGTCCCATTCCTCAGAATACTCGGGCACAGAAATGCTGCACACTACACACAAGGGTACAGTTAAGGATGGGCTATAACAAAACCACTGACACACAAACGAATTTAACCACACCTTTGGGCACAACTGGAGAACACTCAGTTGTTAACTCAATTGTTTATAATACTGTCTGCTGGAGTCCTTTGGAGTAAACTTAAAAGAATCCCTGGTCTCATCATAAAAGCTTATCTTAAAAGTAAATGCCAAAGGAAAGCCATAGCACTAGGCTGGGAATTCTATACTCAGTACAACAATGTTCCTTTATACTTGTATTTTATTTATTTGGAAGACATCTCTAGGGTGACTAGTAAAAATAAGAGCACTGGCAAAGTTTATTAGCATTTTGTGGTGAGTTGAGTGTTAAGACATGGTTATAGCCAAATATATCCCCACCACGTCTATCTTTACTATGAAAGGGTACTAAGGAAAAAACAAAATATCTCTGATATTGGCTGGCAAAGAAAGAAATTAGATTATTTGCCTCAGTTTAGGAGGCAGTAACTCTGAGACCTGGTTTGTTCACGCTAATAATCTGATATGCAAGCGGCTCCAGCGCGAGAGGTGACAGTACCTGATCCAGTCATCCTCCAGCTCATCACAGGACTCGCCTCCAGTGGTGTAGTCCGTTTCATAGTAGTCTTGCTCGGATCTCCTGGACTTTCCTGCTCTTCCCTTGGTGGGAGCCCTTCTGGAAGGCGTCTCCAAGTTACCACTGCTGCTGTAACGAGGCTGCCTGACGTCGTCCGCAGGGGCAGTCACGGGAAGCTCCTGAACCACTTCAGGCACCCTAATAAAACATTTGTCAGTGATCACTGGGCCCTCTACAGCCCTTTGCCAGTGCACTGTGATCACAAAGAGCAGCAACAGTAAGTTGAGAAGTGCCTTCACTTCAGTAGGTGCACTCACTCAGGCAGCTCACGCACTCAGCAATGAGCAAACCCCCAGCTGCCTGCATCCAGCGTAGCACCACTTCCGATCCTCTGTAACACACCAGCAGCTTTAGGGCTCCAATGCGAGGGTGCCAGATTAAGTAAAATGGATCTAATATTTCACTTAAGGATGTTCAGGCTGATCTGGAAGAGGTGTTTACCTGACCTGTACCAGGGACTTACTCCACCAAAGCTGTCAGGAAAATATGATCATGATTCTTTCCTACAGGTTCTTCCAGTTCCATGGAATGCCGGATAGGGAAGAAGAATGCACCCACATATCTACCTTTGGAAGCTGACTCTCAGAGAGAAACTCTGTCATGTTAGTGTTAGACTCCTACATGTCAATTTTCTTTTCAAGATACAATCTTGGGAGGAAAAAAAGAACAACACAACCTAAAAATTTAAACTAAAACCCAAAAAACCTAAAAGCTTTATAGTATAATAGACTGAAGAGCTCATTAAGACTTATTTTTTATTTTTTATTTTTTTATTTTTTTTAATATAATTTATTTTATTATCATTAATTTACAATTACATGTGCAATATTACGATTATTAAACTACCCCTTCATCAGGTCCCCCCCACCAACCCCATTACAGTCAATGTCCATCAGCGTAGTGAGATGCTATAGAATCACTACTTGTCTTCTCTGAGTTGTACTGCCCTCCCCGTGCCCCACCCCCAATTCATCTACTGATGGACACTTAGGTTGCTTCCATTTCTTGGCTATTGTAAATAGTGCTGCAATAAACATAGGGGTGCATCTGTCCTTTTTCAAATTGGGCTGCTGCATTCTTAGGGTAAATTCCTAGGAGTGGAATTCCTGGGTCAAATGGTATTTCTATTTTGAGTTTTTTGAGGAACCTCCATACTGCTTTCCACAATGGTTGAACTAATTTGCAGTCCCACCAGCAGTGTAGGAGGGTTCCCTTTTCTCCACATCCTCGCCAACATTTGCTGTTGTTTGTGTTTTGGATGTTGGCCATCTTCACTGGTGTGAGGTGATATCTCATTGTGGTTTTAATCTGCATTTCTCTAATGCTTAGTGATGTGGAGCATCTTTTCATGTGCCTGTTGGCCATCTGAATTTCTTCTTTGGAGAAGTGTCTATTCATGTCCTCTGCCCATTTCTTAATTGGATTATTTGCTTTCTGTTTGTTAAGGTGCATGAGTTCTTTATATATTTTGGATGTCAACCCTTTATCAGATACATTTTTTATGAATATATTCTCCCATACTGTAGGATGTCTTTTTGTTCTACTGATGGTGTCCTTTGCTGTACACAAGCTTTTCAGCTTGATATAGTCCCACTTGTTCATTTTTGCTTTTGTTTCCCTTGCCCGGGGAGATATGTTCATGAAGAAGTCGCTCATGTTTATGTCCATGAGATTTTTGCCTATGTTTTTTTCTAAGAGTTTTATGGTTTCATGACTTACATTCAAGTCTTTGATCCACCTTGAGTTTACATTTGTGTATGGGGCTAGACAGTAGTCCAGTTTCATTCTCTTACATGTAGCTGTCCAGTTTTTCCAACACCAGCTGCTGAAGAGGCTGTCATCTCCCCATTGTATATCCAAGGCACTTTTATCAAATATTAATTGACTGTATATGTTTGGGTTAATGTTTGGATTTTCTATTCTGTTCCACTGGTCTGTGGGTCTGTTTTTGTGCCAATAGCAAATTGTCTTGATTACTGTGGCTTTGTAGTAGAGCTTGAAGTCAGGGAGTATAATTCCCCCTGTTTTATTCCTCCTTCTCAGGATTGCTTTGGCTATTCGGGGTCTTTTGTGGTTCCATATGAATTTTAGAATTATTTGTTCCAGTTCATTGAAGAAAGCTGTTGGTAGTTTGATAGGGATTGCATTGAATCTGTAGATTGCTTTAGGTAGTATAGCCATTTTGACAATATTTATTCTTCCTAGCCAAGAGCATGGGATGCATTTCCATTTGTTAGTGTCCTCTTTAATTTCTCTTAGGAGTGTCTTGTAGTTTTCAGAGTACAGGTCTTTCACTTCCTTCATTAGGTTTATTCCTAGGTATTTTATTCTTTCTGATGCAATTGTGAATGGAATTGTTTCCCTGATTTCTCTTTCTTTTAGCTCATCATTAGTGTATAGGAAAGCAACAGATTTCTGTGTGTTAATTTTGTATCCTGCAACTTTGCTGCATTCAGATATTAGCTCTAATAGTTTTCGAGTGGAGTCTTCAGGGTTTTTTATGTACAATATCATGTCATCTGCAAATAGTGACAATTTGACTTCTTCTTTACCAATCTGGATGCCTTGTATGTCTTTGTTTTGTCTGATTGCCTTTGGCTAGGACCTCCAGTACTATGTTGAATAACAGTGGAGAGAGTGGGCATCCCTGTCTTGTTCCCAATCTTAGATGAAAAGCTTTCAGCGTCTCGCCGTTAAGTATGATGTTAGCTGGGGGTTTCTCATATATAGCCTTTATGATGTTGAGGTACTTGCCATCTATACCCATTTTGTTGAGAGTTTTAATCAGGAATGGATGCTGAATTTTGTCAAATGCTTTTTGAGCATCTATGGAGATGATCATGTGGTTTTTGTTCTTCTTTTTGTTGATGTGGTGGATGATGTTGATGGATTTTCGAATGTTGTACCATCCTTGCATCCCTGGGATGAATCCCACTTGATCATGGTGTATGATCCTCTTGATGTATTTTTGAATTCGGTTTGCTAATATTTTGTTGAGTATTTCTGCATCTACGTTCATCAGGGATATCGGTCTGTAATTTTCTTTTTTGGTGAGGTCTCTTCCAGGTTTTGGTATTAGAGTGATGCTGGCTTCATAGAATGAATTTGGAAGTATTCCCTCCTCTTCTATTTTTTAGAAAACTTTAAGGAGAATCGGTGTTATTTCTTCTCTATATGTCTGGTAGAATTCAGAGGTGAATCCATCAGGCCCAGGGGTTTTGTTCTTGGGTAGTTTTTTGATTACCAATTCGATTTCGTCGCTGGTGATTGGTCTGTTTAGTTTTTCTGTTTCTTGCTTGGTCAGTCTTGGAAGGTTGTATTTTTCTAAGAAGTTGTCCATTTCTTCTAGGTTTTCCAGCTTGTTAGCATATAGATTCTCATAATATTCTCTTATGATTCTTTGTATTTCTGTGGGGTCCGTCGTGATTTTTCCTTTCTCATTTCTGATTGTGTTTATGTGTGTAGATTCTCTTTTTCTCTTAATGAGTCTGGCTAGGGGTTTATCTATTTTGTTTATTTTTTCAAAGAACCAGCTCTTGGTTTCATTGATTTTTTCTATTGTTTTATTCTTCTCAATTTTATTTATTTCTTCTCTGATCTTTATTATGTCCCTCCTTCTGGTGACTTTGGGCCTCATTTGTTCTTCTTTTTCCAATTTCAGTAATTGTGTCTTTAGACTATTCATTTGGGAATGTTCTTCCTTCTTTAAATAGGCCTGGATTGCAATATACTTTCCTCTTAGAACTGCCTTTGCTGCGTCCCACAGAAGTTGTGGCTTTGTGTTGTTGTCGTCATTAGTCTCCATATATTCTTTGATTTCTGTTTTGATTTGGTCGTTAACCCATTGATTAATTAGGAGAGTGTTGTTAAGTCTCCATGTATTTGTGAGCCTTTTTGATTTCTTTCTAAAATTTATTTCTAGTTTTATACCTTGGTGATCTGAGAAGTTGGTTGGTAGGATTTCAGTATTTTTGGAATTACTGAGGTTCTTTTGTGGCCTAGTATGTGGTCTATTCTGGAAAATGTTCCATGTGTACTTGAGAAGAATGTGTATCCTGTTGCTTTTGGGTGTAGAGTTCTGTAGATGTCTGTTAGGTCCATCTGTTCTAGTGTGTTGTTCAGTGCCTCTGTCTTTACTTATTTTCTGTCTGGTTGATCTGTCCTCTGGAGTGAGTGGTGTGTTGAAGTCTCTAAGATGAATGCATTGCTGTCTATTTCCTCCTTTAATTCTGTTAGTATTTGTCTCACATATGCTGGCGCTCCTGTGTTGGGTGCATATATATTTATAATGGTTATATCTTCTTGTTGGACTGACCTCTTTATCATTATGTAATGTCCTTCTTTATCTTTTGCTACTTTCTTCGTTTTGAATTCTATTTTGTCTGATACAAGTACTGCAACACCTGCTTTTTTCTCTTTGTTGTTTGCATGAAATATCTTTTTCCATCTCTTCACTTTTAGTCTGTGTATATCTTTGGATTTGAGGTGAGTTTCTTGTAGGCAGCATATAGATGGGTCTTCCTTTTTTATCCATTCTGTTACTCTGTGTCTTTTGATTGGTGCATTCAGTCCATTTACATTTAGGGTGATTATTGATAGATATGTACTTATTGCCATTGCTGGCTTTAGATTCGTGGTTACCAAGGGTTCAAGGGTTGCTTCTTTACTATCTAACAATCTACTTAACTTTCTTGTTAAGTTATTGTAACCTGATCGATGTTTCTCTTTCTTTCTCTCCCTTCTTATTCCTCCTCCTCCATTCTTTCTATAATAGGTGTTTTATTCTTTGCCTTTAGTTAGTATTTGGATGGTCTGCTTCTTTGCTGTGATTTTTTTTTCTCTGGTGACATCTTTTTAGCCTTAGGTGTGCTTCCCTCTAGAGCAGTCCATTTAAGATATCCTGTAGTGGTGGTTTATGAGTGGCAAACTCTCTCAACTTTTGTTTATCTGGAAATTGTTTAATCCCTCCATCATATTTAAATGATAATCGTGCTGGATACAATATTCTTGGTTCAAGGCCCTTCTGTTTCATAACGTTAAATATATCATGCCATTCTCTTCTGGCCTGTAAGGTTTCTGTTGAGAAGTCTGATGATAGTCTGATGGGTTTTCCTTTGTAGGTGATCTTTTTTCTCTCTCTAGCTGCCTTTAATACCCTGTCTTTATCTTTGATCTTTGCCATCTTAATTATTATGTGTCTTGGTGTTGTCTTCCTTGGGTCCCTTGTGTTGGGAGATCTATGAGCTTCGGTGGACTGCGAGACTACTTCCTTCCCCAGTGAGGGAAAGTTTTCAGCAATTATTTCTTCAAAGGCACTTTCTATCCCTTTTTCTCTCTCTTCTTCCTCTGGTACTCCTATAATGCGAATATTGTTCCGTTTGGATTGGTCACACAGTTCTCTTAATATTCTTTCATTCCTAGAAATCCTTTTATCTCTCTCTGCCTCAGCTGCTCTGTACTCCTGTTCTCTGTTTTCTATTCCATTAACAGTCTCTTGCATCTCATCCATTCTGCTGTTAAGCCCGTCGATCGCTTGTCTGATTTCTGTATTGTCTTTCCTCAGTTCCCTCACTTCCTCCCTCAGCTCTTGCACATTTCTCTGTAGGTCCATCAGCATGGTTATGACTTTTATTCTGAATTCTTTTTCAGGGAGGCTGTGCATTTCCATCCCTTCAGACTCCCTCTCTGGGGTTGTCTGGTTGATTTTGGTCTGAACCATATTCCTCTGTCTTTTCATGGCTATATAATTGGTCACTGATAGTTGCCACGTATGTCAGCTGGGCTCTTTAAGACTTTAAAAAGAGAAGAAAAAAAAGAGAAAAAAAAGAAAGAAAGAAAGAAAGAAAAATAAAAAAAGAAAGAAAAGAAAAAACAAACAAAAAACAAAACAAACAAAAAAAAAAAAAAGCCCACCGGACGTAGATTCTGTGGGAATGCTCTAGGTGGCGCTATTGCCCCACTATTCCACAGCTGTGACTGTGCCGCTCCGCAGGGCCCTTTATCGCTCTGGCAGGGGTGGGAACGAGTAGGAGGCTGTTGATCTCAGTGAGAAGTGTTAAGTATGGCTACGCTTCCTCAGTCGCCAGCTAAGGCGTCTGAAACTCCCCAGGACTCCCAGCCTGCTGGGCTGAGTGTGCTGGGGCGATCCGGCTCCTCCGCTGGGCTCCTGTCTCTTTAAGACCGCTGAAGAAAGCGCGCGCTTTTTTTTTTCCTTCCTGGGAGCCGGCTGCAAGCACCCTGGCGCGTTCCCCGCTCAGATCCTGCCCCTCTGTCTCTCCAATCTCCGCTGCACTGTGCAATGTGGGTCAGCGCTCCCCGCGCAGATCACCGGGGCTGGCTACTTCGCGGGGTGTGCTTCCACTCCCTCCCGGCTCTGAATCCTCTCCTCCCGCCGGTGCGCTGGGGTGGGGGAGGGCTCGGGTCCCGCCGGGTCGCGGCTCCGTATCTTACCCGCCTCTTGGGGTGCCGAGTCCTCTCGGGTGTAGCTGCACGCTGTGCGCTTTCCTGTGTATTCTCGTCTCTCTTTTAGGAATAGATGTATTTTCTGTGTTTTCGTAGATAAATATAGTGTTGGGAGGAGATTTCTGCCGCCCTGCTCACACCGCCATCTTCCCGAAGATTTCTTTTTTAAATTGCATGTTAATTCTGAAGCCATGGTGATGAATGGAATAGCCATGTAGAGGGTTACCATTCCATTTATTTTTCTAATGCAATTATTTAATATTGCATCAGACTGTTAACTGCATATGTTTCTGCCACAACCACAGAAACAAAACCTTACACAGAATAAAATACCAAGAGCTGTGGCAACTGTAAACTACCTGAGTAGCATAAATGCAAAGCTTCTCTTTCTCCTGTAGCAGAGCTTGAGAAGGGCAAGAAAGAAAATAAAAGGAAGACAAAAGAAAGTGCCTGAGACTTTCCAACACTAACCTTGGCAGTCAAGTCAACTACAAAAACAGAAGATTTTCTTACTGCTTTCAACTTACAGAAACTGTGATCTTGAGTTTTAGCTACAAGGTTTACTGTTTTCTAAGTGACCCACACCTGCTTCATTGTAATTGTTGTCAAAACTTTAGATTTCTAACCACACTTGTTAATTTCTTATAAACTTCTAAAACTTTGGGTGTATGTATAGTGGGGGGAGGGGGTAGTATTTATCCAGGTTAACGTGGCTTTGTGTACTATGTTAATGCTACTTCTAAAGGAGGGAAAATAAGACTTTCTCCGTGAGTCAATGATTAACAAGTTCCTGGACACTGCCAAAACTGCCAGGTATGTTTCTTGCTTTGAGGTGGTAAACAAAACTTTTAGAATTGCAGTGGGTTTATTTGAGGGGATAAAGGCTAGAGGAAGAGGAAGCTAAAGGGCAAAAGAAATTAGAAAACAACAAAAAACCCACAACATTAAAGCAGGCCTCCTCCCATAATTTTATATTAGATATTGATATCAGAAATCTTTACCTGAAGTTTGCCACTTTCCCTCTTTCTACCCCTTTGAAATACCAAATAGTAACATACTTGCTACAGCACAAAAGCTAAAAAAAAAAAAATGCTTTGCAAGAAAAGTATATATAAGAGTTAGGGAATATGTGTACTCACAATAGTCTTTTAACCTACTTTTAGATACAAGTCCTATTAGGTCACAATCCACACAGCCCAGAAGAGGTAACCAGCCATATACTTTCCTCAATATCTGAGTCAGTCTCCCAGGTCTGGAAGTTCACACTTTTGTAGCTTTTTAATTTCTTCCTTTTTAATCATTTGTTTGTTTTATTCTCACACACATGCCCTCAGATACCCTTGCTGCTCCTATCTTGCCCTCTCAGTATAGTTACCATGCACTTTCTCCTTCTGCCCTTGCTGGATTGCAACCTAAAAATATGGACTTGGTATTCCCGAGGGGCACAGGGCTCACTACTGTGTACATGGCACGTGTTTCATGTAATTACTCAACTGAAAGCACATTCACAGAGATCGTCTTTTCTGAGGACACCCAAAGGTTAATTCAACCTGGGTGTGCACAGAGTAGGGAGTATACCTAATAGGGTCCTCCCAAATTCCCTGAGAAAGGGTGGAGAAGCAACCATTGGCAGCTAAATTATGCTGTCTCCTAATCCAGGATTAATTCTAACTGCCTTGAATTCTAAAGTACAGGTCATTATGATGAGCAAAAGGAACCCGACATCAGAGTTGGATCCACTTTACAAGAACCCTGATAATAAGCTAAACTAATAGATGGTACCAGGCATCAAAATAGTGACTGTTGGGGATGGGGCATCAATGGAGAAAGGGCACAAGAGGACCTTCTGGAGGGCTTGAAATGTCTCTCTCAGTGTGGTGGGGGTGGCTTCAGTGTTCACATATGTGAAAAGTCATCAAGCCGTAAACTCAAGATTAGGGATCATAAATGAATGTATGCTATACTTTGAGGGGAAAAAAATCTAGCATTGAAGTACTTCATCCTTAACAGAGACCTCAGACACTATGTTCCCATTCTAATTCCTTCTCTGTCCATGACAACAGCAAGGAGAGGTTCTCATGAATTACCAAACACCTTTAAGAGGGCCTACAGAAAGATGGGCTATGGCTTACTGTGCATCCCTACCCCACCAAATGCACATATTCTGAATACTCCAGAGCACCCAGTGTTCGGCCACAGACAACACCTGACTGCTTCTATTACTTCCTAGAGGCTACAAGTTCCTTCCATCATGACCGCACATGTCAGGTGCTACAGGAGATACTGTCGTATGCACATCCCTTAGCACTACCCATCCTCCCCCTCTTCTGAGTTCTAAAAACTAAGCATTTTCCAGACCTTCAACAAAGTTCTGGAATGCAGGTTGGGAATATAAATTGGTAAACCTTTTGGAGTACAATTTACCTAGAGCTATCCAAATGAAAACATAATTTCCTTTAACCCAGAATTCTGCTTAAATTTCTCCCCCAGATACATTCACATTATGTGCAAAGTTCATTCCCTGCGCAGTTTGTAATAACACTGGGTAAGAGTGTGCATTATATGGGATTAATAAATTATACCCATTGAATGGAATATTACACAGCTATAAAACAGATCAGTAAAATCTTTGTAAACTGCTATGGAAAATCTCCAAGATACATTGCTAACAAAGCATTTGATACACCGGTATTTTTTAGGTTAAAAAATAACCAATACACATATTTGGCCAGCATATTTATTCAAAAGTAACCTCTGGAAAGGTATAAAAGAAATTGGTTAACACCAGCTGCCTCTAGGGAGAGGAACTAGGTAAATTTTACATTATGAATGTAATGGCTTATTCAAAAATAAGTAGGATTTTTAAATTGTTTCAAGGAATTTCTGAAAATATCTTGGTTTTCATGAAAAGGGATAGCACACGGGAATACTCTGTAACCATGCAGGCCCTTCAATTAATTTAGAGGCAAAGCAGGTCACATGATGCATTGATAGCTATTTATTTTGTATATGTGAAAGTCATGCAAATCTCACCTTAAAACTTTTACAAGGATGGCATCTCTGCAGTGTACCTTTGGTCCTATAGCCTTGAAATCCAAAAAGAGGAGGAGAACAGAGAAAATGTTCTTCCTTGAAATCATTCATAACTGAAATCAACAGCTGGGTCAACTGTGAAGACCAAACCAGAACACAGAGGCCACGGCAGACTGGTAACCTCTTTCCATGTTCCATTTCAGGATAGTAACAAAACCTATTGTCTACAAATGGATTCCATAATTAACTCAGCTGCTGGTGTCATCTTTCAGGGTTCCAGGCACCCAAATCACTGTGCACTCGGAGTGCATCTCTATATAGCTCAGCCTGCTAATGGGGGCATGGGGGTGGGGATCAAACTTTGAAATAACAAAAAGTTTTCCAGCAGATACACCTTTAACTTAGAACAATCAAATGAGCTAGCTAAAGAGAAGGTTTATTTTTCTGGTCTACAAAGGAATCTGGAATTCTATACAGTTAAATATAACAACACTAATTTATCATCCTCGGGCACAAAATTACATTCAAGTCCTTAACAATATCTCCAACATTCTTCTCTCACTAGTCACTAGGCTGAAGTGGAATTAGGCTTGGGGGTGAACTGAAACCACACAAGGACCACTTCAATAACCATGATGGCACCTGCTCTAGGCCAGAAACTCACTGTGAGGTTTTTTTCACAGTACTCGTCAAACAAAACCTAGATGCTTTATCAGTTTCATGTCCCCCAGCAATATGGAAGATCTAGCACGGCAAGAAAGACCTCAGAATTCTTGAATTCAAGTGAAGTCTCCTAGTTTACTGAAAATGCATGTGGATAGGGGTGGATCAGTGAGCAATCTCCCATTTCCATTATTGAGATCTAATAACTATAGGCAAGGAGAGACTGAGAATCGTTCTCTGCTCTGCTATTATCACTAATGTCCTTCACCCTCTCCTCAACTTCAAAACCAGAAATAGGAAAGAACCATCTTCCTGGAGTGAAAGAACCTAACTATCCTTTCCCTAAGAAAGCAGCAGGAGAAAAGCCACATTTTCCGCTCAGCAGGGGAAGAAGACCCCAACTCAGCCCCACGCTCATCACCTTCCACCTACAACATGAAGGTCAGCCTCCAGCCTTCATGCAAACTGCTGGATTCTTCCTTTCAAGGCAAATGGGACAAAACAACTGATTTATGAACATAGGCCAATGTTCCGTTTTTAGAGCCATTCTGTCAGAAGGAAGATGCTACTTACGGTGTTGATTTATAGGAAGACTCAGGATACAACCTCTTGCCATTCACTTTGCCATTGGAAGAGTAAGCCAGGGGGCTGTCCACTCTGTCCACAGAGTCCGAAAGGGGGGGAGGCATATCTGGTGTGCCTGCAGAAACATTTTTAACCTAAAGAAAGAGCCCCAAGAGACACAGTTATTATTCAG
The DNA here is from genome assembly GCA_032199065.1 of Smutsia gigantea. Taxonomy (NCBI): domain Eukaryota; kingdom Metazoa; phylum Chordata; class Mammalia; order Pholidota; family Manidae; genus Smutsia; species Smutsia gigantea. Next base: position 28,931 of record JAVSCE010006181.1, read on the forward strand.
CCTCAATGTAAAGGGGGAAGATATACAAGAAAAATATTATACAGGCTCATTAAATTCTATTAACCCAAAATGACTGCCTTGTTATTATTAGTGTTAACAGTCAAATCAGTATTTTTACAGACACATAAGAGGTGCTATTGTTAGTTGAACAAGTCCAGAATGAATTACAAAGAGGAAAAAATACCCCAATTACCTAATTCTCATCCTGATCCTCACCCTGTATGATTAGGTGGAATATTATCCATGGTAACTGTCCCATCCACACATTAGGGAGATTCACCCCAGTTTATCCAGGCTAGGTGTGAGTTAGGGCGAGAATTTTCATTTCTAACAAGTTCTAAGGTAATGTTTATGCTGCTCTCTGGGTACCAAACTTGCAAAACCACTAATCTAGAACTAAGGACGCTGGTTCTTCTTAATCCACGCACCCTAAATATGAAATGTTACAACCACAAAAGAAATTAAGCAGCTCAAACCAACTTCTGCTATAGAGATTTGCTTATTCTCCCTTGAGATCTATTCTCAACAGCTGTTACTAACAGCCTACACAGCAGTTACAGCATCGTGCCCCCCTCCCTACTTTCATTCTTTTTCCATTCTGAGGTATAAATGAATTTGTCCTAACGAGTAACACATGAGATTTTGGGAGGTTTCCATCTTTCAGGGAAAAATTTAAATATAATAAGGACAGTCACTTAGATTCCTAACACTGTCTGTTAGGTTTCAGGTGGTGGATCCAACACTCCAAATTTCACCTAACAATGTTTATGTTACTACATATTACTCCGCAATTGAACAAAAGACAACTGATGAGTCATTGAGTTGTTTCAAAGTAAAGGAATAATAAACATAAGGTGTGGGGAATTTAAAACAGCTCTACAAATTATTTCTATGAAAAAGAGCACCTTTTCAAAAATGAGCAGCATGGGACTACTTTCTGAGCAGGTGATGAGGACAATGGCATCAGATTACCTGGGCCAACTACTTATTTCTCGAAAACCTCAGTCTCACCATCTGCAAGAAACAGGGAAACTCCCCACTTCATAAAGCTGTCTTGACAATTAAAGGAGATGACAAGGTGCCACATTCGGCACAGTGCCTGTATGAACACATAACAACTCAGAAGATGCTGCATTCTAGAATTAAAGCCGCTGGATCTAAAAAAAAAGAATTTGTATAAGCATTTGAAGGTGACAGCAGACTTTTAATTGGATTATTTTGCTATTATAAATCCTTGCCATTAGGTTCGGCATCAGTGGAGTGTATTTACCTGCAACCCACACATAACTTTGCATCTTGTTTTCCATTAAGCATAGCATTAAGACATGACCTGCTCCTTTCCTACCACTGCTATATCACATACAGAAAGATATTTACCCACCCCTAAAGTACATGGAGGTATTCTTGATTGCTTAATATTCCCATGAGCCAGGAAGGAATGGAATCATTTCCTTCTGAAAGTGGAGTTAGGCAGCAGCTGGGAAGCCAGTGGGTCGGTCGCCATGGAATGTGCTTAGTTAATACCTCACCCGGCTGGGATGGGTGGGAGCCGTTCTTGGTTCCCACTGAATCCCTCAGGACTTGACACCATCACAGAGCTTCACAGGAAGTCTCATTCCAAGACTTCATCCAAATTTTAAAAGACCTCCTTTTCTTAAAAATCCACTGGATACTTTCCAGGTTTTTTCCCTTTGCAAATTTAGCAGAGATTGTAAAGTTCACAGATTTGCTACTGACTCTGGCAAACTGGAAAACAAGGCTGAGTGTCCTTGAAGAGACTTTTTACTGCCTGGGATAGAATATCCTGCTGCTTCCCTTTCCAGCTGACCCTTAACTGGGCTTCGAGTCTTGGCTGCCTACCAAGCAGTGGCAATGCCACCTTCCACACATGTCCCTGCTGGGTGAGGCGCTACCTGTTCTTCCATCAGGCCTATGCACCCACACCTCCCGCAAGAGCACCGACGCACTGGCCAACTGTTTACACACTATCATGGCTTGCTCCCATATCTCTGACTTCATTAGGCAGAAAGACTGTGAAAGCCACCACTGTTTACCTGTTTACAATGTGCCCAATACTGAGCTGATAGATCATTTAGTAGGCATAACCTTACAAGTAAATACTGTTATTCCCTTTTCAGAAATGAGGAAGCTAAGGCTCAGGGAGATAGACAACTTTCCCAAATACCCATATTTAGGTAAACAGTAACATGGGATTTAACTACAGGGTTTACTTGAAAGCCTGTGCTACAATCCACTGCCTCTCCCTGGGCAGCCACCTACCTTCCTCTTTGAGTCTACAAAGCCCAGCATGGTACCTAGCACAAATCAGAAGACCAGAGTATGCTGCATAAAGGTTATGTGAAACTGAATAAAGAAAACCTCATTTAAAATGGAGTTGGGAAGGCAGAAGAGGGAGTTCTCATGCCCTACCACTCCTCTGTCATTCACAGACCCCCTCGGAAGAAGCCTACTTTACTACTGTAGCAGGAGGGAAGAATTTCTCCTTGCCCAGAAACAAGGTCAATCAGTAAGAAAACACCCTAACTCAGCCAATGAGAAACCATTACCACCCTGAACTCCAGTTTTCTTTCAATGGACTTTCATTCAAAGTGGCCCTTCTCCTTTTCTCCTAAAAAGGAAAACCCTTTGATTTTCAGACTTGCCCATAGTTTGCCAGAGCTTCCATGTCCTGAACTGCAATTCCTGCATAAACCTATTTTGCTGGTGAAATAACTGGTTTTATTACTTTTAAAGTCAACAGATAACTGTGTTTATTACTGTTCTCCTTCTACACTGTGTACATCTGAACATCTTATCAAACAAGCTGCTCTGAGCTGACCTTTATCTACCTCTTAGAGTCAGAAGACCTGGACTGGCTTGACCACTGACTTTGCCCTCCGGCACAGGACTTCACTTAAACCTTTTTTTACACATATGTACAGAAAACTTCCAAGGCAGTGCTTGCTTTGGCAGAATATATACTAAAATTGGAATAATACAAAGATTATTAGCATGGACTCTGCGCAAAGAAGACATGCAAAGCTGTGACATCTTCCACATTAAAAAATAAAATCCTCAGTCAGTCTCAAAGATAAATAAGAAGTGGCCTTTGTCCTCAAAAGGAGTTTAGGAGTCTTGAGGCAGAGGCAAAATATATTTATAAAACAAGGAGGCAAGTCATTTTTTTCCTTTTTGGCTTCACTTTTCCCAAAAGAAGCTAAAACATTACTTGTTCTCAAGTTATCAATGCAAAGTGAGTATAAGCCTGCTGCTTTCAAAGGACAGTACAAGGGGGAGAAGCCCCAGTGAGGAGTGACTGGTGTTAGTCATTTATACAAGTTGTCTTCTACCTGTGTTTCATATTAAGAGAAAAGGGATTTCCCAGTCAGCCCATAAAACTCGATATGCTTTAAAAAAAAAAAAAGCCCCATCATTTTAGTAACTATAGTAAATGTTTAAAGATTTAAAACCTGAGAAAAACCTAGGCTTATTCTAAAAAGCAAAGTGAACAGTTTTCAAGTAACTTGAGAATAGCTCTAGAAAACTAATGGCAAAAGAAAGCAAAATGAAAACATAAAACTAAGGAAGGCTTGTCTTTTACTAATTACCAAGGGGAAAGAAAAGTTTGTAAGTCAATCATTCCAGAGACCAAGCGCTGCTCTGAAGCAGAAGGGAACCTGGGGCCTGGAGGACTGTGCCAGTACTGCCGCCCCAGGGCCTGCGAGCGTGAAGGGTGCTGCAGGCAGCAGAAATCCACGGGAAGGCCCAGCTGGCTTCTCTTCACTGGGATCTGCCTGAGGAGTTCCTGGTCCTAGTGAAACCTCCACTGATCAAACAGGTTTTCTAAAAAGGAAAGACAAGGCAGCAGAAGGACAGACAGACATGCTAAAGGGGAAAATATGCCTGACCAACCAAAGAATGATTCAGGCTCACTTTTGAAACTGAATCAAGAAGGACAAGTACTCAAGCAGACCATGTTTAAGGAATATGAGTAATTTATTTAGGCTGACACACAGGGAAGTTTCACTAAGAGGTACATTCCAAATAAGAAAGACCTAAAAGTTTCTGAAATGTCTGCATGAAATAAATTCAAATGAATTATCTCAAAAGATCTTAACAAGAGGTAACTATAATGAGGCCAAATTTTCATTCAAAATTTAATTATACTCAGTAGAAGTGTTCAGATCATGTCACCTGTGGAAAAGAAAATCTTTGTATCAATTAACATCTAACACTTTCTTGGAGAATTAAAGAAAACATCCTAAATCCCTAAAACCAAGGAGGTCAGCTCTGGAGCACCGAGCACCTCTCCTCCAAACACCTGTCATCACTGTGCCTCTCGCCCGCAACACCAGTGGATCTACATAATCACGTGTACGAATGCGACCGACTCATGAGCAACCTCCCCAACCTGAGACCCTGGAGTCAAAGATAGAACAAAAAGGTTGAGAATGTTTCAGGACACTCTGAAAGAAAATCTCTCCCCCAAAAAACAACGTTTGGGGAAAACACTTCTCTCCATGCAATTCAATTCTGTATGTCACTTGGAATTAGTACAAGCAAAGAGGAGTAAGGACAGCCATTTCCCATTTTTTCTCTTCATCCTGTCTTCATCCTGGTTCGCACATCATGGGAAAAAGAGTCAGGCTAGACCTGCCTTCAAGTGGTGTAGCAACTGACAAAAATCATGTACCTCTCAGAAGGAAAGGCCAAGTTCATCCGTTGAGTATCTATCATGTGTCGGCACAGCCTGATCTTTGTTTATTCCTTACTGCTACCTGGTGAGATATGATTATCTCCATTTTGGGGTAATGAATTTGAGCCTCTAAAGCTAAATTACTTTGCTTAAAGTCACAGAGAAGGTGACTGGTAGAGATGAGATTTGAACCCTGGTCCACCTGACTTCAAAGCCCAGGTCTATCTGGCATGACAAACTGCCACCTCAGTAACTTAAATATGGCTTGAGGTACCCATCCTGTACCCATTCCCTACAACAAAGGGAACTGTTCTCATTGCCTTAACTTCTCACCACACCCTAATGAGATATGACATGAATCTATTTTGAAGAGTTTTATTTGCCTATTAGAGGAATTGTAAGAGCAGCTTTTGACATAAAATTGCTGTATGTGCTTCAGTCACCAGGTGCCTTTGTTTAAGTCACAGTGTAAGAACACCACCCTCAAAGGGGAAACAGAAGGGCTTGTTCTGCTTGGCAATTAAAGTTGGAAAAGAACTCCATCAGACATTAGGGGAGGAGCACCTTAATCTCAGAGTACCATCTCCGGTTTTACAACTTGTGGTCCACCTTCCTGGCCATGTGCCCTTGCACTGCAAGTTCTCAGAACAGTAAGTGGTCCAACTTGTTTTTCCTGGTTTCTGATATTTTACACCCACAGATGCTCCCCCAACAAGAGCCTCAAAATTGCCTCTGGAAAGTTCCCTCAGTCTCCACCCTTGGTTATTTGAAGACGGATGCTCCCAAATGTACTAATCCCACAAATGAAGAGATCATGAACCAGGTTTGAGCAAGTCAGATTAATTTTACGTTGATCAGATGGCACTGAGGATACAGCAAACACAACATCCCCTACCCAAATGCACACTGCCCTTAAGGGAATAACACTGCCTTTAGGGAAATACCAGCAAAGGTGACTTCTGAAATTCCTTAAGAGCTGGTAAGTTATCAGAGCTTTGTGAGGGGGTGAGGTAGAGAAACCTTATGCTCAGTAGGTGAACCTTATCAGTGAATCTCATTCAAGGCCCCTTGCTATAGAAATGGAAATCTTGGTGCAGACTGTACTTTAATACTCATGTATCTTATGCCAACACATCCAACAGTGTGCCATAGGCATGGAACAACTTTGTCCTCAGAGCCAGTCACCATCTAGGGTTGCAGATGCCCTGCAGTTTACTCCAGTACTCCATAAGATTATCATTTTCTAAACATGCCATATGCATATATTAACTCAAATGCTCACTGGGTTTGCAGTGTTACTTGAGCAACTTAGCTCTACAGAATAGCAGTTCTCAAAGTGTGATCCCCAGACCCACAAGGCAACACCGCGAGAAATGCAAATTGCCTGGGAACTTGTTAGAAATGCAAATCTGAGGCCCCATTCCAGTGCTGCTGAATGAGAAACTCTGGGGGTGGGGCCCAGCGAGATGCTTTAACCGAGCCCTAGGTGACCCTGATGCTTGCTAAGGTCTCAGAACCACCGACAGAGGACAGTCTTCCTCCCCGTCACAGACAACGGCCCCATTTAGACCATCAGTCCTGCAGTTAACTTAGTGTTAATTCTATGTGGCACCGGAAACCTAAGAATTCCTGCTTTCAGAGAGCCACAGAAACACTCAGAGCTGCAGCACCCATCCTACCTCCCACCTCCCCTTCTAACACACTTCCCTAAGTGGGGGCTCTCCAGAATGCCCTAGCTGGCTGCCCATGCCTTTCCACTCACAGCAGTGCTGGGACAGACAGGCTCCTCTGTGCTCCATGGTGGACAGGGCACTTCCACTTGTGTACCATTCTGTCCCATCTGAAGCCACAGATAACAGTGAAATATGTCCTGGGGTGAGATCCTGGCCCGCCAGTAGTTGGCAGCCCACAGAACTGCTGTGATGTTAAAGAATGCTTGTACTGGTTGAAAATAGCAAAGCTATTCAAGTTTCTTCAGATGTCTAATGCTGATTACCACTACTGCTCTGTCCCAGTCACCTGCTCCATGCATACCCGTCTCCTTGCTCCTGTGTGCAGGGAGATTATATGCAGAGTCTGCCTACACCCTTCAGAAAAACACTGGTTGCTGTGTAGCTTGAAACAAGATTACATACAAGTCTACAAGAGGAACATTAAGTTCAACTGCAACCAACATTAAATGTACTTCATTTTGGGTACTCTCACCCTATCTCTCTTGATCAAGCTCATCACTGCAAATACTAAATATTATTATTCCAGCTGCAGTTTATTGGGCACTAATCAATTATGTGCTTTTGATGGAACTTTTATTTACCCCATTTGCACACGAGGACTCTGTTAAATGAACAGACAAGACCACCTTAGGGCAGTATGATTATCTTCATCAGAGTCTAAGGAAACCAAAAGCAACCCAAGGCTGCCCACCAGGGACAGAGTCCAGGCCGCCTGCTCAGGGACCCTGTCCCCTATCCACACCCAGCCGGTGTCCTTCCCAGCTCCTGCTGTGACAGATAAAGGCTGGGAACAATGGTACTTAAATGTTACATCACAATGTCAAAGCCTTGGGGAACTTCTAGAAAAAAAGACTACCTTGATCAATTTTTAGCTTTTAGATTTAAGGATTTAGCTGTTAGACTTAGGGTTTCATACTTAAAAATATGATCTTGTTTAACAAATTTCATTTACTACTTGGTAACAATGGAGAAATGAGCTCATGCCAGGTTCTCTCCAATTTTAGTCTGTTCCTCTTCTGATACAAATTGTGTGCACAATAAGGCAAAGTACAAATTAGGAGAAATGCAGAATATACTCATTGGAAAGTGGTGGGCTGATCTGTAGTAGATAGGCACTCTATGCCTACCTCATTTTAATCCATTAGTTTTAGTAACAAAGTTCTGTTTTCTCCAACACTACTTCTACTGGCAAAGAAAACTGAGGCTCAAGGGTCTCAGGCAAAAACCACACCAAAAAAACAAGCTATAAAGGCAAATCTAATACTTGTCCAGCTATTTATATATTAGGTCTGAGACAAATTATGAAGCCCCCTGCAAACCTCAGCTTACTCTTTCATAAGAACAGTGCCCACACTGTAAGGACTGCAGTTAGGGTCAAAATCACACAAAGTGGCTAGTCTATAGTAGCTGCTTAGCAAATGGCAGTTGCTACCTTTCTTTCACTTATTGTGATTTTGTTTGGCTTTGCTGCCAAAATTAAGAATGTGAAGCTCAAACCCAACTCAGCCTGATGTATTACACTGAAACTTAGAACGCAGAGTCCAAACTTGTAATCCGAACTCCCGTCACCACCATGCAGCCACCACCTTATTAGTGCTGTCCTCGCAGGTCGTGAGCTTCCTCGTAAATCCACTGAGGCAGACTGGAGGACCTCACCCTCAGGGCCCACACACCACTCTCGGGTCCTGCTTCCTTTTACTTTACCAAAGCCAAACTGAAATTCATTCACTGCAGCGCCTGAAGCTGAAGTTCTAACTTTCAGTTACTGTTTTGCTAGAATACTGTAGCTACCAAAACTAACCTCAAATACACATGTTTTACAATCAACTCTTTAATATTTACCATATAGGTGTGTCTCCAAAGCTAGGCCCCAGGTTTAAGTATTTGCTCTAGAGAAAAATGAACATATGTGTCTTGGTATTTATGAGCTTCTGAAAATATAAGTTGGGTATGGGAGATTTGAGCTCAGAGATAACACGAAATACTCATCTGCATGGACTGCCAATTCTGGCACCATGGTGGAACAGCCCCACCACTGGCATTCGCAGGGTGCTGGCAGGACACAGTTCCCTGCTCTTGGAAGAGGCCCTGCACAAGCAAGGGCAGAAAGGGATCCGAGCAGCAGAACACCCCCCACAGGAGGACCCAGCAAAGCACTGACGGGCGCTGGGGCGAATGAAGCAGGCACATTCAAAGCTGCTCAGAAACTCATCCTATGCTATTTAAATTGTACTTTGAATTTAACCTGGTCAGATGGCCACAGACATCAAAAACAAGGGAGTAATTACAATTAATTTATATAGCATGTGCTCATGCAGTACATATTGTCTGCAGAAAACCACTTCTCTAGAAAACATTTCCCCTTTCACAAAATAACTGTGGGAACTGTCATCTGCCACATTATGTGAGGAGGCCCTGCCCCTGAGCACAGTGGGTTAGTGTGATGGTCACCTGAACCACACCTACTCAGTCTGGGTCTCCTCCCCAGGCCAATCATAGATAAAGCACTAATATGAAAAACTCAAGAGCTCCATGTGGCTGTCTGCCCCTTTCCTATGAGAGGAAATGAAGCCTACCCAAGCAGAAGGATGTCAAAAGAAAACAAATCCTATTGTCCTGTAAGGCCCTGATTTTAATTTTTCCTGATACACAGCCACATCACTGCCTTCTGCAGCTAAGTTATTTCAACCCTTTCTAGGATATCATGACTTAACACCCCAAATCTTACAAATAAATTCCATATTCCTTACTTATGCTAATTTAAGTTCTATTTCTGTCACTATAACCAGGAGAATGCATATTTATGAAACATCAGAATTCTTTTCTACCTAGTCAGCTGTTTCCTTTCAATACCCTGTAAGGCAATCAGACTTTCACTGTCCTTCACTTTCTCATATGCATCTCACATCAGTCTTGAGAGACAAACAAAACAATACGGGACAATTTTATAGATAAGGAAACTAAGGTTCAGAGGAGTTAACGTATTGCCAGAGTGCTGGAATCAGTATTTGAACCCAGAACTCTAAGGGTCCAGTGCTACTGTCCCTACACCAGGAAACCTTTTCCAAATCAGACCTGCCTGACATACATATTGGTCAAAAGTAACAGAACTGATCTGCCTAAAGTCACAACGAGAGCAGTGAAGCTATGCATGGACCAATGACGACATCATGAACCACACTGGGATTAATCTGTTTCTGTGCACCTAAAGTCCAATTTAAAAAAAAGTCTTGTTTTCCTTAAGAGCATGTTGGCACAGAAATGTTCAATTAGGGTTCAAGTCCTGGCTTTGTCACCACTATGTGATCCTAGGCAGCTGGGTGAAAAAAATAGGCTTTCCATTTATTTAACAGCCAAGTTAACTTCAATGTCAATTTCTTCCATTTTCAAAAAAATTACTGTATGCTTACTGAAGAAAATTGCCTAATAACTTTTTACATAATTATTCTGGTCAAAATGGGTTCATAAAAGGAAGAATAACCAAAAGACTTGACATTTACCAAAAATGTAAAATTTAAGAAGATCAAACTTCAGGATGACTGGCTGGCCATTAGGGAACAGAATTAAGTTAGGTCTTATCTCATACCATAATAAAAAGTAAGTTTCTCAATCTGAATGAAGGGTGGGCTTTAGTTAGTGCTTATGAACCAGTATTGGTTCATTCATTGTGACAAATGCATGATATTAAAGTTAGATGTTAATTATGGGGAAAACTGAGTGCAGGGTATATGGAAATGCTTTGTACCTCTTTGAAACTTTTTTTTAATCTAAAACTATTCTAAAATAATAAGATTGTTTTAAAAACTGGATTGGGGTGATGGCTGCACAATGCTAAATGTTTACTAAAAGTCATTTTACAATAGCTGGACACTTCTAATGGGTGAATTTCATAGGATACAAATATACCTCACTAAAGCTGTTTCTTTAAGTTCCTAGGGTCCTTAAAGATCTAAATTGAAAAAATTATAAAATCAAGAAACATGAGAGAAGACCTTTACACAATCAGGGATGAAAAAACATGCCATGAACTGACAGACACGCTTAACCACCTGCACACATTTAGTCCATAACAGAGTAAAAAATCAAAAGTTTAAAATACAGAATAAAAGGACAGAAGGCTATTATTTAAACCTTGAAAGTATATGGAAGCCTTTCTAGGAACAGAAAGAAGTACAGAAGCCATAAAGAAACAGATAAATGTAAGTACATGAAAAACAACATTGTAAACAAAGGTAAAAGACCAACAACAGTCTGGGAAGAAATACTAGCAACATGTAAAACAAAATGCTAATATTCATAGAATGAAAAACCCCAATAAGAATGAACAACCAAAAGAAAATAAGCCATGTTACCAAGTCAAGTGCTTTAAGAATATAAATAGATGAGATATGCTTAATCACAAACATTTTTACGTTAAAATGAAATTTAATCTTCACTTATTAGATTGACAGAAATTAAACACCAATAATGTCCAGAGCAGGGAAAAGACGTTGGGAAATGAGCACTCTCATGTACTATCTGTGGAACTCAACAGCCTTTACAAACAAGGCAATTTGGCAGCACCTAACAAAATTTTAAATGTGTACACTCGACCACTTCTAGAAATCTTATACAAATATTGGCAAGAGTGCATAAAGACATGGATAAGAATGTTCATTGTATGTTATCTGTAATAGCAAACAACTGGAAGCAATCAGCATGTCCAGAAAAGGGGGAATGAATCATGGTATATTCACACTGTAATACCATACACCCACCTAAAGCAATTAGGTAAATGTCTGTGTACTGGCAGACTTAGAAAATGTTCACAATGCAAGGTGAATTTTTTTAAAAAGCAAGCAAATACATACATTATGATCTCTTTTCTTGGTTAAAAAATAACACCGAATTATTAAAAGTTAAATCACATTATTTACCATATGTAAGGCACTATTCTAAGTACTTTATAAATATCAACTCATTATAACAACCCTGTTAAGTAGGTACAATGATCATCACCATGTTCGAGATAGGGAAGTTCAGGCAGAGACATGAAAGACCTTGGTAGGCTTCACAAAAGTAACTGGCTGGGCTAGATTATAACCCAGGCAATCTGATTCCAGTCTACACTCTTACACCTACTCTGCTATGCTGCGCTGATTCTGTGTCTTTGCTTGTACACATGGATGGAGTCTAGATGGGGAAAGAGATGGGGCGGGGGCGCGGGGAGCATCCACACCACCCCAATAAGGAGCACCTACTTTCATAAAAATTAAATTGGAGTGAATATGGGAGCAAGTCTTAGAATGTATGAAGTCAATAACTGCACAAGAATTTAAAAAGCCTAGAAAGATATAAAACTGTTAAAAGTTATTAAGTGGCCCCAATGGGAAATTGAGGGAAATGGGAAGGAACTTTATTTTTTCTCTTTCTATACTATTTGCATTTTGTTTTAACAAACTTGTATTACTTTTATAATAAGAACTTCTTGTAAACCACCACAAACAAAAGTCATTTTAAAAAGTGGAAAAAGTTGAAGAAACTTCATAGGCAAAAACTGTACAATGGAATGTTATTAGAGAAGGTGTGTTTGAAACCAGAATCTCACCCATCTCCAATGGCTGTATAAAGTACTACACCTCCAAAGAAGGCAATGTCAGCATTCTATTTCTATCTAACAAAGTTATAGATGCGTATACCTATTGACTCAGTAATGCTACTCTGGGATAGCTATCCTACAGAAATATATAAGTATAGACCTATAAACAAGTTATACCAACTTTTGGGTTTTTTTTAATCGTATTATTGTCTGTTATATGAAACAGCAAATGTAACCATTACTGAGTACACTTACATTATGTAAAGAGACTGTATGTAATTATGTTACATTACATTACATTAGATACAGAGCATGGTTACACAAAACGTGGTATATCCAGACCAGGAGAAGGTGCCCTATGAAGTGGTAACAAAGATCACCAAAATACACTGTAAAGTAAAAAACGCAAGATGCAGGCAGAATAGTGTGATGCTAACTTTGGTGTAAAAAGAGGGAGGTTTATTTTTCTTCGGTTTTATTTTCACAAAATAAAGCAATGAAAAGACACACAAGAAACTAAGAGCACCTAGAAGAGTGGGAGAGGGTGAGGAAAGAAACCTGAAACTGGGTAGATGGGAACTCGAGAATGACAGAGAGGTTTCCCTGAAAACCTGTTTTTTTTTTAATTGTAATTCTGAATTGGGTTTTTTTTTTGGTATCGTTAATGTACAATCATGTGAACAACATTATGGTTACTAGACCCCTTATTATCAAGTCCGCCCCCATACCCCACTACAGTCACTGTCCATCAGCGTAGTAAGATGCTATGGAATCATTACTTGTCTTCTCTATAAACATTGCCTTCCCCATGCCATCACCCCCCGCTGTATTATGTGTGCTAATCATAATGCCTCCTATTCCCCTTCTCCCTCCCTTCCCACCCATCCTCCCCAGTCCCTCTCCCTTTGGTAACTGTTAGTCCATTCTTGCGTTCTGTGAATCTGCTGCTCTTTTTTTCCTTCAGTTTTTTTCTTTGCTCTTATGCTCCACATATGCGTGAAATCATTTGATACTTGTCTTTTTCGGCTTGGCTTACTTCACTGAGCATAATACGCTCTACCTCCATCCATGTTGTTGCAAATGGTAGGATTTGTTTTCTTCTTATGGCTGAATAATATTCCACTGTGTATATGTACCACATCTTCTTTATCCATTCATCTACTGATGGACACTTAGGTTGCTTCCATTTCTTGGCTACTGTAAATAGTGCTGCCATAAACATAGGGGTGCATCTGTCTTTTTCAAACTGGGCTGCTGCATTCTTAGGGTAAATTCCTAGGTGGAATTCCTGGGTCAAATGGTATTTCTATTTTGAGTTTTTTGTGGAACCTCCGTACTGCTTTCCACAATGGTTGAACTAGTTTACATTCCCACCAGCAGCATAGGAGGGTTCCCCTTTCTCCACATCCTCACCAACATTTGTTGTTGTCTTTTGGATGTTGGCCATCCTAACTGCTGTGAGGTGATATCTCATTGTGGTTTTAATATGCATTTCTCTGATGATAAGCGATGTGGAGCATCTTTTCATGTGCCTGTTGGCCATCTGAATTTCTCCTTTGGAGAAGTGTCTGTTCATATCTTCTGCCCATTTTTTAATTGGATTATTTGCTTTTTGTTTGTTGAGGTGCATGAGCTCTTTATATATTTTGGATGTCAACCCCTTATTGAATATGTCATTTATGAATATATTCTCCCATACTGTAGGATGTCTTTTTGTTCTACTGATGGTGTCCTTGGCTGTACAGAAGCTTTTTAGTTTGATATAGTTCCACTTGTTCATTTATGCTTTTATTTCCCTTGCCTGGGGAGATATGTTCATGAAGATGTTGCTCATGTTTGTGTCCAAGAGATTTTTGGTTATATTTTTTTCTAAGAGTTCTATAGTTTTATGAATTACATACAGGTCTTTGATTCATTTTGAGTTTACTTTTGTGTATAGGGTTAGACAGTAATCCAGTTTCATTCTCTTACATGTAGCTGTCCAGCTTTGCCAACACCAGCTGTTGAAGAGGCTGTCATTTCCCCCATTGTATATTCATGGCTCCTTTATCATATATTAATTGACCATATATGCTTGGGTTAATGTCTGGACTCTCTATTCTGTTCCATTGGTCGGTCTGTGGGTCTGTTTTTGTGCCAGTACCAAATTGTCTTGATTACTGTGGCTTTGTAGTAGAGCTTGAAGTCTGGGAGCATAATTCCCCCCACTTTATTCTTCCTTCTCAGGATAGCTTTGGCTATTCGGGGTCTTTTTTGGTTCCCTATGAATTTTAGAACTATTTGCTCTACTTCAGTGAAGAATGCTGTAGGTATTTTGATAACGATTGCATTGAATCTGTACATTGCTTTAGGCAGAATAGCCATTTTGACAATATTAATTCTTCCTAGACAAGAGCATGCGATGAATTTCCATTTATTAGTGTCCTCTTTAATTTCTCTTAAAAGTGTCTTGGAGTCTTCAGGGTATAGGTCTTTCACTTCCTTGGTTAGGTTTATTCCTAGGTATTTTATTCTTTTTGATGCAATTGTGAATGGAATTGTTTTCCTGATTTCTCTTTCTGCTAGTTCATCATTAGTGTATAGGAATGCCACAGATTTCTGTGTATTAATTTTGCATCCCACAACTTTGCTGAATTCAGATATTAGATCTACTAGTTTTGGAGTGGATTCTTTAGGGTTTTTTATGTACACTACCATGTCATCTGCAAACAGGGACAGTTTGACTTCTTCTTTATCAATCTGGATGCCTTGTATTTCTTTGTGCTGTCTGATAGCCATGGCTAGGACCTCCAGAACTATGGTGAATAAAAGCGGGGAGTGTGGTCATCCTTGTCTCGTTCCTGATCTTAAAGGAAAAGCTTTCAGCTTCTGTTAAGTATGATGTTGGCTGTGGGTCTGTCACATATGGCCTTTATGATGTTGAGGTACTTGCCCTCTATACCCATTTTGTTGAGAGTTTTTATCGTGAACGGATGTTGAATTTTGTCAAATGCTTTTTCAGCATCTATGGAGATGACCATGTGGTTTTTGTCCTTCTTTTTGTTGATGTGGTGGATGATGTTGATGGATTTTCAAATGTTGTACCATCCTTGCATCCCTGGGATGAATCCCACTTGATCATGATGGATGATCTTTTTGATGTATTTTGAATTCGGTTTGCCAATATTTTGTGGAGTATTTTTGCAACTATGTTCATCAGGGATATTGGTCTGTAATTTTCTTTTTTTGTTGTGTCTTTGCCTGGTTTTGGTATTAGAGTGATGTTGTTCTTGTAGAATGAGTTTGAGAGTATTCCCTCCTCTTCTAGTTTTTGGAAAACTTTAATGAGAATGGGTATTAGGTCTTCATGAAATGTTTGATAAAATTCAGTAGTGAAACTATGTGGTCCAGGAGTTTTGTACTTAGGTAGTTTTTTGATTACCAATTCAATTTCTTTGCTGGTAATTGGTCTATTCAGATTTTCTGTTTCTTCCTAGGTCAGCCTTGGAAGGTTGTATTTTTATAGGGAGTTGTCCATTTCTTCTAGGTTATCCAGTTTGTTACCATATAATTTTTCATAGTATTCTCTCATAATTCTTTGTATTTCTGCAGTGTCCATAGTGGTTTTTCCTTTCTCATTTCTGATTCTGTTTATGTGTGTAGACTCTCTTTTTTTCTTGATAAGTCTGGCTGGGGGTTTATCTATTTTGTTTATTTTCTCAAAGAACCGGCTACTGCTTTCATTGATTCTATTGTTTTATTCTTCTCAATTTTATTTATTTATGCTTTAATCTTTATTATGTCCCTCCTTCTACTGACTTTGGGCCTCATTTTTTCTTCTTTTTCTAGTTTTAATTGTGAGTTTATACTGGTCATTTGGGATTGTTCTTTCCTGAGGTAGGCCTGTATTGCAATATACTTTCCCCTTAGCACAGCCTTTGCTGCGCCCCACAGATTTTGTGGTGTTGAATTATTGTTGTCATTTGTCTCCATATATTGCCTGATCTCTGCTTTTATTTGGTCATTGATCCATTGATTATTTAGAAACATGTTATTAAGTCTCCATGTGTTTGTGGGCTATTTTGTTTTCTTTGTGTAATTATTTCTAGTTTCATACCTTTGTGATCTGAGAAGCTGGTTGGTACAATTTCAATCTTTTTTAATTTACTGAAGTTCTTTTTGTGGCCTAGTTTATGATCTATTCTTGAAAATGTTCCATGTGCACTTGAGAAGAATGTATATACTGTTGCTTTTGGATAGAGTATTCTGTAGATGTGCATTAGGTCCATCTGTTCTAATATGTTGTTCAGTGCCTCTGTCTCTTTATTTTCTTTGTGGTTGATCTGTCCTTTGGAGTGAGTGGTGTGTTGAGGTCTCCTAAAATGAATGCATTGCATCCTATTTCCTCCTTTAATTCTGTTAGTATTTGTTTCATATATGTAGGTGATCTTGTGTTGGGTACATAGATATTTATAAGTTATATCCTCTTGGACTGACCGTTTATCATTATGTAATGTCCTTCTTTGTCTCTTGTGACTTTCTTTGTTTTGAAGTCTATTTTGTCTGATATAAGTACCACAACTCCTGCTTTTTTCTCACTATTAGTTGCATGAAGTATCTTTTTTCATCCCCTTACTTTCAGTCTGTGTATGTCATTGGGTTTGAAGTGAGTCTCTTGTAGGCAACATATGGATGGGTCTTGTTTTTTTATCCATTCAGTGACTCTATGTCTTTTGATTGGTGCATTCAGACCATTTACATTTAAGGTGATTATCGATAGGTATGTACTTATTGGCATTGCAGCCTTTAGATTCATGGTTATCAAAGGTTCAAAGGTAATTCCCTTACTATCTAACAGTCTAATTTAACTCACTTCATATGCTATTACAAACAAAACCTAAAGCTTTTTTTTTTCCTCCTTTCTGTTCTTCCTCCATTCTTTGTATGGTATGAAGCATATTCTGTACTCTTTGTCTATCCCTTGTGTGACATCTATTTAGCCTTAGGAATACTTCCATCTATAGGAGTCCCTCCAAAATGCACTGTAGAGGTGGTTTGTGAGAGGTAAATTCTTTCAACTTTTGCTTATCTGAAAATTGTTTAATCTCTCCTTCAAATTTAAACGATAAGCTTGCCAGGTAGAATATTCTTGGTTCAAGGCCCTTCTGCTTCATTGTATTACATATATCATGCTACTCCCTTCTGGCCTGTAAGGTTTCTGTTGAGAAGTCTGATGATAGCTTGATGGGTTTTCCTTTGTATGTGATGGTTTTTCTCTCTCTAGCTGCTTTTAAAAGTCTGTCTTTATCCTTGATCTTTGCCATTTTAATTATTATATATGTTGTCTTCCTTGGGTTCCTTGTGTTGGGAGCTCTGTGCAGCTCCATGGCTTGAGAGACTATCTCCTTCCCTAGATTGGGGAAGTTTTCAGCAATTACCTCCTCAATAACATTTTCTATTCCTTTTTCTCTCTTCATCTTCTGTTACCCCTATACTGTGAATATTGTTCCACTTGGATTGGTCACACAGTTCTTCGATATTCTTTCATTCTTAGAGATTCTTTTTTCTATCTGTGCCTCAGCTTCTTTGTACTCCTCTTCTCTAATTTCTATTCATTTACCATCTCTTCTACTACATCTAATCTGCCTTTAAATCCCTCCATTGTATGTTGCATTTCAGATATGGAATTTCTTAATGATTGAATCTCTGACTTAAATTCATTCCTGAGCTCATGAATATTTTTCTGTACCTCCATAAGCATGTTTATAATTTTTATTTTGAACTCTCTTTCAGAAAGATTGGTGAGTTCAGTTTCATTTGGCCCTCTTTCTGGGGTTTGTGAGATTTTGGTCTGAACCATGTTCTTTTGTTGTTTTATATTTGTGTGTGGTGCCCACTAGTGTGCAGAAACTCCAGTCTCTGGAGCTGCTCAGCCCCTAAAGTGAGGTTGGGAGTCGCAGGGGAGCGGAGCTGGTGCCTGGTGTGAGGAAAGATCTTTTTTCTGATTCCCGTCTGCCCTGCCTGTGTCCAGTGTCAGAGCCAGTGGGCCAAGCACACACGTGTAAGCCTCTGTGCTTTGACTCTAGCTGTTGTAGGCCAGGCCTCCCTCTGGCTGGCCTAATGCCAGCACAGTGACTGTGGGTTTGCGAGCAAGTGCCTGCAGGCCAGTAGGAAGGCTTGCCAGGCTGTGTGTCACAGTGGGGGGCCCCAGAGCTGAGTAGGCAGCCAGGGGGGTGGAGCACCTGAAGCTCCTCAAAGTTCCCAACCAGCTGGGCAGAGCATGCCCAGACAACCTTGTCCAGCTCTCCCTTCTCCCATGTAGCAAGCTCTGTGCAAACCCTGCCCCTTCAGCAGTCCTCTCTCACTGCTAGGAAGCCTATCAGACCACCCGCCCTTCCTCTGACACAGAGCGGCCGGGTGTGGATCCTGTCCTCCACCAACGGCTGTAATGTCAGTCTCCCAGGTCCTCCGCTCATCCGAGCTCCCCAACGTCCAGAGCACCACACACTATAGGTTTCTGCTCACAAAGCAGATCTCCAGGACTAGGTGTTCAGCAGTCCCAGGCTTCCACACCCTCCCCGCTCCGTTTTTCTTCGTCCCACCAGTGAGCTGGGGTGGGGGAAGAGCCTGGGTCCCGCCGGATTAAAGCTTTCGTACGTTACCCTGTTTCGTGAGGTCTGCTCTGTTTGTGAGGTCTGTATGCAGTCTGGTTCAGCCTTCTTTCTTCTTGCTGTTTTAGGGTTAGTTGTATTAATTAACTATATTTTTGTACTATTTGTGGTTTTGGGAGGAGTTGTCTGTGTCACCTCTCACACTGCCATCTTGAATCTCCTGACTATGGGCTTTTTAAAAAGGAATAATTAGGAAAGCTTTTATCTTGCCAAAAAATACAAAAATAAAAACACAGTTTGATACTGACAGCTGCAACAACATAAACCAATCTCATAAGACACTATACTGAGGGGACACAAAGCACTAGCACGTAATTCCATTTATATGAAGTTTAAAAACAGGCAAAACTACCTGATGTGACAGAACCAAGAGGAGTTACCACTCTCTAGGGGACACTGCCAGAGAAGAGGCATGAACAATCCCTGGACACTGGAATGTTCTATATCCTGATCTGCGTGATGGTTACATGGGCATATGTATGTAAATATTCACTGAGTCATACTATTAAATTAGTGTACTTTATGTATTTACTCTTTCTGTGTATATATACTTAAATAAGAATTTTTAATAGTATCAGAAATGTTTCTGAAAAATCTTTAATGATGTGGTTAAAAAGTTTACAATATAATGCTCAATCAGAAAAGGTAGAATTTTATACTGATGGGAACTATAATCATACCTCTCACTGAGAATAAGAAGTAGGAGGGGGTAAGAGAATTAAAGAAAATACACCAAAACAGTAAGTCAGGGTGGGAGATTTTTCCTTATACTTCACTGTATTTTCAAAATTCTCTAGTTACCAATCATATAAAATAATTATACATATTATTTTTTAATTCAGAAAAAGTATCTGTTAGATCTGGGGTTTGAGGACATAACATTAAAAAATGAAGATCTGCAAATTTAAATAACCTTTATGCATTTACAAAATAATACTGTTGGTACAAACTTGAATGACTGACTACAAAGGACCAGGTTAATACCCAAACAGTGTGCAAACATAGCCTGCTTGCTTTACAAAGTACAAGATATCCCAAAAGGGGAGGGGGGGGGGCAGGAAACAATCCTAAAAATTCCTAGGAAGACAGAGAAACCACTGTGCTGGAGAATGAGGGACAGGAAATCAGGAAGTTGCATTTTCTCACAGATAATGCAAAAAAGACAAAAATCTGCCTAACACTCTGATCCTAACGATGTTAAATCCAAAACACAGTAAGATCTAATAAAATAAAAATGTCTAGACCTACCCTAACATGTAACTAATATTCAGCAGCTAATGAATTGTTTCTCTAGTAAGTTTTTCTTTTCCCCCCCAAAACAACCCATTATTATTGTATGGGGAGTATCTTATCTTTGTTCTAACTAAAATAAGAATTCTAATTTTAATCCTCACTTAGTATAAGTAATTAATTCTAGATTCTCTTCCATTATTTTAAGTAGAGATTATTTTTAGGATATTAGTTTCTAAGGACTAAAAGAAGGAATAATCACTAATCTACTCCACTGTCATGCACTTTATATGCAGCATTAAGCATACCTACTTGGACAGCTATGTCATCAGTGAGAAACTGATCTCAGTAAGTAGCGCAAAAGAGCAGAGAAATGAGAGTCTGTATCTGGTTGTGGAATTGGGAAAAGAATGAGAATACATTACTGAGTTCAGCAAAGCACACTTGGGAAGGTGAGGAGGAAATGGAAGGACAAGCACATTACCTGTGGTGAAAACCACCTCCAAATACCTTATTTCCAATAGCCTCTCTCAGGCATTTTAGTTGGGGAAATGAAAGGCAAGAAGAAATGAGGAATTTGCAAGGGACTAAGTAACAGAAAATATTAATATGCTAAAAATCATTATGTGTGCTATTCAACAGATGATTATTTAAGTTTCATACAATAAAACGCTTATTTATGAAAGAAAAACTATGAAGTACACATGGGACAACCTCCATGCTGGCTGTCAGATTTCCAGGGATTCCATTATATAGGAAGCATCATAAAAATAATGCTTTTTTAAATGTAAAGTACTTTCATTTTCATCATCACATAGCTTCATCAGTTGTTACTGCTGTCTGTTGCCAGATTATCAAAAGAACACAGAACTGATTAAACCTTCATGACAGTAAAATCATATGAGAGGTCAAAGTTCACTGGGACTCTTAATATCACTAACACTGGTCTCTCTCGAGTCAGGTTTGTTTTTTTTTTAGGCTCTCGAAACCTTCAGTAAACAAATACAACAGCCAGTAAAAACTGACACACCCAGAAACTCTCAGCAAAACATTTACTTCATAGTTCACAATAGACTGTCCTATTCCATGTACAGGTGGCCTTGCCTGGAGGTAAAGGTCAAAAGAAAACACTCCCTCTAACGCCTTCATACTTTATTGGGGAGAAAATGAGGAAGAAAAAAAGAACAGGCAGGCTTCAAGGAGAGGTCAGGATGATTGGAACTATCATCTTAGTGCCAAATATGTACCACACCTCCTGATTTTCCTAAGACTGCTTCATTTTTGCTCCTGAACTAGAAAAAAATTTCACCTGCATTTCTAGATTTCTTCAAAAATCAGATATGTCCAGCATGCCTACCCAAAGGAGCCTTCATATGAGCAATGTCTTTACGTCTGGCCTGACCAGCAGTACCCACCCTTAGCCCTCTCTACTCCACACCCACTGGCTAAATGTCCAGGTTTCCCAACTAACCTTCTTGGATGGAAATCAATCTACTCAAAGAAACCTACAGCGGCAGTTTCTGAGGTTGTCTCCAATAGCAGCCTAACAGAGGATTTCCAAGAAACAAAAAGTCTTACTCCAGACATCTCTAAGGACAGGTTAGGTATCAGTAACACATTTGGGAGGTTATTTTTGGAGACAGGGACTTTCTAGGTTTTCAACAAATCTCATATAGGCAGCCACCCCTGGTAGGATTCAACATACATACAAAAAAGGAAATTGCTCTACTCTCTCTGCCTCACAAATATATTTCACAGGTATTAGTGCAGAATCGTCCCTCTGATCTGCAAGGGTGTTACCCATGTAAGAAATACCCTTGCCAGTCTTGACCCAAGACAGCAATCAATAGTGTTTCCTTCTAAAATGAAAGGCAGGCAAGTAAAAGGGGGAGGGGAGGCATCATTTTTGGTTTGCAAAGACCAAGTTCTTTCTACACATTTCATTTAGAACCCATTTCTTTTCAGTGTCTAGATCCACTTTTTTAAAGTGGAAATCTGATTTTTACCTTGTAGTAAAACAATTTCCACTTCTCCCACCTTCTTTACGTTCTGAGTTAAAACTGAGGCCACAACTTTTGCAACATACACAGACAATAATTCTCAGAACAAAGTTTCACAAAGCACTAAAAGTCAAGTTTAGAGACAGAAACTCAGGAGTTTAATAAAAGACTAGATGTTTGCTGATATTTTTTAAAGACTTACCCACTCTTCAACATTGGGGGGCTGCTCATCATAAATATGTTCCTTGTCCCACAAAATATTTGACTTGTTGTATCGGTCCATCTTTCTTCGAGTTTTCACAGCAAAAAAAATTATTAAGGCAAAAGCCACAATAACCATGAACCCCAGTATAATGGCAATGGCCTAAAAAGAGATTGAAGATATTGACACAATTAGAATTTAATCGCTTACATTATCCCAGTCCACCCTTTACAAATACTTAAGACCATACTAGGTATCTGTGGTTTAAATTATATGAAACTGATAAACATGGTTCCATTTTAGAAATATAAAACACAGCCCACAGCAGTTGGGCTGAGACTAGCAGATCTCACACATACACACATTCAACTTGATTCAATCCCCAAAATGTGCTTAAAGCTACTTACTATACCACCCCCATTTCAGAATTATAGAAAACTAGTTACAAAGCTTGAGTACCAAGGGGCTGTACCTTTATAAACAGGTAAAAATGGCCAGTAAATTAACACAATCATTGGTATACTTCTAAAGGGCTTTAAAAATGTTATTCTCAGAAATAGTTTTAAATGCTCAATCATGGTTGGCAAATCTTTTTACACTGAAATGTAAATTTCAGTCCATAGTTGATCTGCCTAATCATAAATTATGCAGGCATGATCTGACCAAGCTATAAATTAGAGAAAATGGATGAATAACTCCTTTAGTCCAGAAGGTGGATTCTGTTTAAGGAATCTTTTGTGTACTTACTAGAAAGGGTCCAGTGTCTTACAGGTGTGTTAAGGGGTACACTGGCCTGAAGGCACTTGGAGTTGAGGCAAGTATCAGGACTCTGGTCTGAATGTCTGCTCATGGGTAACAGGAGGTGCCTCTCTGCAGCTATCCAACTATGATATCCTTTTTCAATTACAAGTTTTGGGTAGGCAGAGGACTAACAGAGATGGGGTTGTGGTAAGATAGGAGTATCAACCCTCAGCCCTACCACCACAGATACACCTGAATGTCAACAACAAACATGTTTAAAACCTTTCTATATTCAAAATAATGGCAGTTACTGGAGAAGGTCTAATCTCACAATAGCGACTCATTCAGGTGAAAGAATGAGAATTCCTAATCAGTGTGAAGAAGAAAAAGGAACAAAAGATGAGTAACCCAGAAACATTTTCTTAATATAATTAGAATGACTCATGGCTACTGAAGGCAGAGTTCTCAACCCTTACCCCTTGAATCATCTGGATAGCTTTTAAAAATACTGACTTAACACTGAAAATTACAAAACACCTTTGAAAGAAATTAAAGACCTACGTAAGTGAAAAGACATCCTGTTCATGGATCAGAAGACTTAACATAAAGAGGACAATACTTCCCAAGTTGACTTACAGATGCAGTGCAATCCTTCAAAATCCTTGCTGGCCTGTTTTTGCAGAAATTGACAAGTTGATCCTGAAATTCTTATGAAAATGCAAAGAACCCAGAATCTAGCCAAAACAACCTTGAAAAAGAACAAAGCTGGAGGACTCCCACTTCCCAATTTCAAAGCTTATTACAAAGCTACAGTAATCAAGACAGCATGGTACTGACATACGGATAGAAATATAGATTAATAGAATCAAACTGAGACTCTAGAAATAAATCCTGACATTTATGGTTAATTCATTTTTGAAAAGGGCATGAAGAAAATTTAATGGAGAAATAGTCCTTTCAAAAAATAATACAAAGAGAACTGGATATCCACATGCAAAGAATATTGGACTCCTTCCTTATACCATGCCCAAAATTAACTGAAAATTGATCACAGACCTAACTGTAAGAGCTAAAAGTAAAACTTAGTAAATCTTCGTGACTTTGAATCAGGCCAAGTGTTCTTAAATATGACACCAAAAGCATAAGCAACAAAAGAAAAAATTAGACATCACCAAAATTAAAAACTTCTGAAACATACACAAAGTGAAAAGAAAATGACAAAATGAGCAACTACTTACAAATCATGTATCTATTACGGGACTTACATACAGATAAAGAATTCTTACAATTCAATAATAAAAATACAAATAGCCCAATTAAAAAATGGGCAAAGATTCTGAATAGCCATTTCTCCCAGAAGATAGACCAATAGCTAAAAACTTCAACATCATTAACTATCAAGGAAATGCAAATCAAAATGAGGTACCACTTCACACCCATTAGCATGGCTGGAATCAAACAGACAAAAACAGTATTGGGTGAGGAGAATGTGGAGAAACTGAAATCCTCATATATTAACAGTAAATGTAAAACAGTGCAACTACTTTGGAAAACAAGTCTGACGGTTCCTCAAAAGTTCCTTAGACAGAGTCACCTTAAGACCCAGCAATTCCCTCCTGAGGTATATACTCAAGAGATATTAAAACACAGTTCACACAAAAACTTTCACACAAATGTTCTGAGCATTTTTCATAGCAGCCAATGTGGTAACAGCCCAATATCTATCAATTGCTGAAAGGGTAATAAAATTGTGCTATATCTATATAATGGATTATTACTCAGCAATGAAAAGGAATAAAGTACTGGTATGTGCTACAACATGAATGAACCTCAAACACATTAATGCTAGATGAAAAAAGCCAATCATAAAAGAATACAGTGTCATTCTGTTTATATGAAATATCCAGAATACACAAATCTATAGAATAGGACTAGTGGTTGCCTAAGACTGGGGAGGGTTAGGGAAGCTACTGCTAAATGGGTATGGGGTGTCTTTTTGGGATAGTGAAAATGTTCTAAAATTGATCATGGTGATGGTTGTACAACTCTGTGAATATACTAAAACTACTGAATTGAACTTTAAATGGATGAATTACATGGTGTGTTAATAACAACACCAAGCCCATCTCCCAGATTCTGATTTAAATAGAAATGCAGCCTTGCCCTTGATATATTTTTTTTAACATTTCCAAAGTGATTCTATTAAGCATCCAGACTTGAGAGCCTCTGACCCAAAGAGAGAGGGGTAGTGGGGGAGACCAACCAAAGCTACCCATACCTCCTGGGGATCCACCACACAGTAGTGATACAAATATTGATCCACGTAGAGTCCAGTAGCTGCAGGTGCATAAAACTGGTTGCAGAGGGCATATATCTGTGTGCTGTATACAGATCCAGAAGCCTGGGCAGTTGGGTTGACTCCCATTATATAGACAATTGTGGCAATAAACACCATGATGCCCAGGATTGCACTCACAATTATCACGGTCAAGTAGTATCTTCTTGTTCTAGATAGTTCAGATCTTATAACGCTGGTAACAAATATCACCAACGCAGCTATGAAACAAAAGGCGGCCATGGACAGCAGGAAGCCCTTTGCCGCTCTTGGATCTGTATAGCCTCCTCCATAGCCATAACCATAGCCATAACCGTAGCCATAGCCACTTCCGAAGCCACCAAAGCCACTTCCTCCATAAGGGTAGCCTATACCACCTCCCATCAGGGCAGTTCCATAGCCTCTGTCCCAGGCGAGTGTGGAGGCAACACAGGCAAATATGGCAATGCACATCACAATAATGAGCATGGACAGAATCCGAATCACTCCTGGGGGAGAGGTCCATTTGTAGAAGTGAAGAATTTCATCTTCTGGGTAGAAGGAATACGCTGGCTGAGAAAGCATTGGTCGGACGTGCATCTCTCCACCGTATATGTCATTGCTTGGTGCATAATGACTGGGTTTGCTGAAATGCATATGGAAACAATTTCAGGTTAGCACTTTTTGGAGGTAAGCAGAAAGGACGTATAGAGTACTTAGAATAATTTAAATCAACAGTTGGCAAATAAAACTATCACTGGTACTGCCCCACTGCAATGGAGCAAATATGTGTCCCCCCCAAAACTCAAATGTCAACATCTTAAGCCCTGATGTGATGGAGCCTTTGGGAGGTAACTGAGGGTAGACCCTCAGGCCTGGGATTAGTGCCCTTACAAGAGACTCCACAGAGCTCTCTCACCCCTTCAACCATGTGAGGATACAGCAAGAAATCTACAGATCTGCAGCCTGGAAAAGGGCTTCACCAGAACCTGATTAAACTGACATTATCTTGGACTTCTGGCCTTCAGAACTGTGAGAAATAAATTTCTGTTGTTGATAAGCTACCCAGTGTATATTTTGTTTTAGCAGCCAGAACTGACTCAGACACCTAGTGAAAAGTAAAGGCGTCCATGCATCAGAATCACCTGGAGGGCTTGTTAAAATATAAATTGTAGGCCTCCATCCCCAGAGTTGCTGATTCTGCAGGTCTGGGTAAGACAAATTTCTAGATGTTGCTGGTCTGGGAACCACACACTGAGAATGACTGCTCTAGTTTCTATGGAGTAGAGGTTCTCAAATTTTGCTACATATTCCAATCACCTAAGGAATGATGGAGTATTCCACACCAGTTAAATTGTGATCCCCAGGGATGGGAGGGACTCAGGTAGTTTAGAACAATGGTATCAACTGTGTGATGGGAGACTGGTATGACACCTACACTCACTCACCTACCAAGGGTCATGGGCAATTCCTGGTAGCCTCGCTTCCCTACTTAAGGAAGCACATTCATTCATTCATTCACCTGACAGCTATTTACTGGAGCTGCCAGGCTGCAGTGTGCTGGGCTCTGGGCTAAGTACTGGAAACACAACAATGAATAGAAGTGTCTCAGGCAGGGCTCCTCAGTTTAGTCTCTGTCCGGGCAGTGAGACATTAAAGAAATCATGACGTATCTAGAGTTAGTTATGGCAACAGCTACAACGTGAATCAAATGTGCAGTGAGAGCTCATCCGGGTGATGCCTAGGTGGATGTTGAAACTCCTTTATAAAAATACCTTGAAAACTCCAGTAATTTAATCATAGACAGATTGTGACAGACCCACTGATGTGTGGATACACTGAATCTAGACTGCAGGCCCTAGGGAAGCAAAATTCAGTTCCCTAACTGACCTCACCCCCTTTTGTTCCTGCCATTATTTCCATGGACCACCTTCCTCACTCAAAGGCAAGACATTGTACTACTACGCACTGCTAACCACAGGAATTTGAAGAAATTACCTTAGTATAAGAGAATGAGAAAGAAATGGAAGGGAAGAACCTGAGAGAATACTGATAAGCTTGTCTTTGAAAACATCAAGTATGAAAATTACATAACCCATTCTACTCAGGTATCTGGGATGTCTCCACTTGGGGCTGTCATGACAGTGTAGCTCTGAACATCCTTAAACATGTATCCAGGTATCCACAGGCACTTATTTGTCTAAGGTATATATCTAGGAGTAGAATTTCTACATTGAATTTTTTTTTTGTCTTTAACTCTAAGTAGAAAATATCAAAATGTTTTCCAAAATGACTGTATCACTGTATACCCACTAATAGCATAATGTTCACAGAAGCATTGGTTATGATAGCCCAAAACTGCGAACAGTCCAAACACCTGCCTAGAGTGGAGGGTAACTGCGATATATCCATTGAGTGGAGTGCTACAGAGCTGTGCTAATATGCCAGCCATCAGCCACATAGATCCACTGAGCACTTGAAATGTGGCTAGTCCAAATTGAGATGTGCTGTTAAGTGTAAAATACCTAGTGATCATAGTATGAAAAAAGAATGTAATAATACCCAAGAGAGAACCCTAACATTAACTATGTACTTTGGGTAATAATGATATGTCAATGTAGGTTCATCAATTGTTAACAACTATACCACTCTTGTGGGTTATGTTCATAATGAGGGAGGTGATGCATGTGTAGGGGTAGGGGGTACATGGGAAATATTTGTACCTTCCTCTCAACTTTGCTGTGAACTTAAAACTGCTCTTAAAAAAATAGAGGCTATTAAAAAAGCAAAGCATGTTAAACTATCTTGTGATCTGCTTCAGGAGAAGCCAATCAAAAACTTTTCAAATGTGTGAAGCCACTATACATCTTGTGTCCTATCTGGGGCAGACCCCAACATCTGGTAGGTGTACAACACTGTCCTGGAAGAAGGAAGCAGAAACAAGTGTTTATATCGATCACATGTTGAAATGATAGTATTTTGGATATACTGGGTTAAGTGAAATACATTATTAAAATTAATTTTTTATTTTTAATATGGTTATAAGAAAACATGAAATTACACATTATATTTCTATAACACACCCCCAAAGAAAAAATGTTTTAAAAAAAGTGAAACTACACTGTATTGTTGAGGATGTATAAACTGGTAAAAGAATAGAGAGAGTAAAGCATATGGTGACCACATGCCAGAACAGTGTTTTCCAGGGAAAAAAGAGGGCACAGAGAAGGACTTGGAGGTGTTCTGTTTCTTGACTCAAGTAATGATTTTGCTTTGTCATCTCATATACACATTCTGTGCCCTATATTATATATATATATGCACAAAATAAGTATATGTGTATGTATGTTGTATTTCACCAGTTTATAAAAGCAACACAGAATAAATAACAAGTTAATGGAGCACTACTCAATTACTATATTCCCTAGATTATTTTAAGGACCACACTGTCATCAAGAATTGTGTCCCTACCATGTTCAGATATTAATCAGGAGGCAAAATAACAGGAACATAACCCTTACGACAGTTATCAAGGAGTTAAACTACTTAAAGGAGGAAATCTCTATTGATATTTGATAGCAAACTTAAAATTTAAGAATTCATTGTTAAATTCCTAAACGACTAAGGACACCAAGAACCCTCAACTTTGCTTCTTGTTTTATATAATGGCAGGAATCATTCTTGAAATTTGACACTGGAAAACATCACGCTAAGTGAAAGCAAAAGACCACTTATTGTGTGATTCCATTTATATCAACTGTCCAGAATGGACAAATCTAGAAACAGAAAGTAGACTGGTGGCTGCCTAGTACTGGGGGGACATGGGGAGTGACTGCTAATGGGTAGGGGTTTCTTTGGAGAGGCAGCGATGAAAATGTTCTAAAATTGATTGTGGTAATGGTATCTCTGTGACGACTAAAAAGCCACCGAACTGTCCATTGTGAATGGGTAAATCTGTATGGCATGTGAATTATATCTCAGTAAAAACATTATTTTAAAAACCTACAGTATGTTGCCAGTGGTCATCTAACAAAGCATACAGAAGCTTCCTACCATCTGTGAAAAAAAAATGGAATATACATATAAATATAAGCTAGACTGTATTAAAGCAAACATTAGAAACAGACACAGTAGTTGCCTCTGCAGAAAAAAAAACTGTCATCCTGGAAGTTAATGGTAAGAGGGAAAAACTCACTTTTCACTGTATACCCTTTGGCTCAATTTAAATTTACGAATACACATATTATTTTATTTCTCAAAGCAAACAAACAATAAAGTTTCCACGCTGTATTTTTTTCCATGACTTAAAAGAAAAAAAACTACAGAATTATTTACTTACAATTCATCAGGTCTATAAGGAGGTGGACTTTCAAAAGGCCTCGAAGACATGGCTGATGTCAGTGGTCACCTGATCTTCAGGCTAAGCAATGCCCCGCAGCTCCCAAGATAAGCAAATCTAAGCAACAGAAGTAGGGTAATGGCATTACTACTGAGCTCAGTTTCCTGGCATCACTAAGAGAACCA
The DNA here is from genome assembly GCA_032199065.1 of Smutsia gigantea. Lineage (NCBI taxonomy): Eukaryota > Metazoa > Chordata > Mammalia > Pholidota > Manidae > Smutsia > Smutsia gigantea. The sequence goes on from JAVSCE010006181.1 coordinate 58,599, forward strand.
GTTTCAAGTAACCTCTCCCACCATGACTACTTATCTTGTTCTTCCCACTGCCATTTTTATATGTTGGATGGTTAATTCCTTGAGCACAGGAACTCACTGAGCATAGGAATCACTGAGCCCAGTAGTCCTCATAGCACCTAGCATCATGTTCTGCATATCACTGGCACATAAATATGCTTAAACTTGATAATCCAAGTTGTAGTCATGATAATTTTACAACGCTTTTACAGCATAGGTAAAAATGTATTTTTTAAAAATAGTCCCTTCAGGAACCCTCCTACACTGCTGGTGGGACTGCAAATTAGTTCAACCATTGTGGAAAGCAGTATGGAGGTTCCTCAAAAAACTCAAAATAGAAATACCATTTGACCCAGGAATTCCACGCCTAGGAATTTACCCTAAGAATGCAGCAGCCCAGTTTGAAAAAGACATATGCACCCCTATGTTTATGCAGCACTATTTACAATAGCCAAGAAATGGAAGCAACCTAAGTGTCCATCAGTAGATGAATGGATAAAGAAGATGTGGTACATATACACAATGGAATATTATTCAGCCATAAGAAGAAAACAAATCCTACCATTTGCAACAACATGGATGGAGCTAGAGGGTATTATGCTCAGTGAAATAAGCCAAGCCGAAAAAGACAAGTATCAAATGATTTCACTCATATGTGGAGTATAAGAACAAAGAAAAAATACTGAAGGAACAAAACAGCAGCAGACTCACAGAACCCAAGAACGGACTAATAGTTACCAAAGGGAAAGGGACTGGGGAAAATGGGCGGGAAGGGAGGGATAAGAGGGAAAAAGGGGCATTACGATCAGCAGATGTAATGTTGGGGGGGCACGGGGAGGGCAGTACAACTCAGAGAAGACAAGTAGTGATTCTATAGCATCTCACTACGCTGATGGACAGTGACTGTAATGGGGTTGGTGGGGGGGACCTGATGAAGGGGTAGTTTAATAATCGTAATATTGCACATGTAATTGTAAATTAATGATAATAAAATAAATTATATTATTTAAAAAATAAAAATAAATAAATAAAATAAAATCAATCATAACTGTCTATCCTCCACATCCTTAAGGATAGTCTATTCCAAATTTCTCAGAATAAAATATTGCCCCAAAGGTACAGTAGGTAAAACTTCAAAGATGGAAATAGATTGAATATTAGTAACACCAACACAGCATAATTTTCCAAACAGTGAAGGAAGTCAACTGAATTTAAATGCTATTAAACGTGGGATTCTGTTTTGGAAGCTGAATGTCAAATACCGATAAACTGACCACTGAGGAATCTTATCCCTTCTATAGCTAGGGCTCACTCATTCAGGGCCATGACAAAAATCCCGGGCTCAATGGAAAATTCTAAACTAATCCAGACTCCGGCTGAAGTTTAAGTTTTGTCAAAAATCCAAACAAAATCCCTTTCAAAATTGCTATTTCTTTGATTCAGAGTTTAGTTGTCGTATCTCCACCAATAACGGAGATTTTATATTGAGATCCAAATAACTCTAGAAAATTCATTAAAAGCAAGTCATGCCTTACCAACTTTATTTCCTTTTTTGAGGTTATCAGACTGGTGGATGACGGCAACAGAGAGAAAACCCCGTGACCTCGAGCACATCCTGTGTATGCGCAGTGTGGTCAGGCAGATCCCTCTGGGGCTGACTAACAGAACTTAATTAGTACAAAAGAAATAACATTTATGTCCACGTGCAGAGAGGTCTCTAGTGGTGACCAGGGACAAGCTTATCCAGATTTGCAGCTGACAGAACACTGGAAAAGCTAACTAACCCACTTGCTACTAACATACATCAAGTTCTCTGGAAGGTCAGAATAATTGCCTTGAACAAACCTAATTTTTTTTTCCTTGATAAATGAATTTTTGTGCCACGTTAAAGTCTGACATTTCCTAGTTGTTTAAACAAGAGAAAAGCAGTAAAAAAATTGAGTCACACAGCACCAGTAGCATGGGCATGTAGCGCTCCAAAGAATCTGGAGAGTTTGGTTTTAGCAAAATAACATTATTCATCACATTAAATCGATGTTGTTTAATTTTACAGCTATTATATTTATAGCATTTTATATTAGTTAAAACATCTTAAACCTTAAAGCTATAAAGAGTTTATATTTACTGTTAGTGATATATAATCAAAATAATACTAAAAATTATTTGTTAGTATGTTTTTTGTTGCTTGTTTGGCAACCTAGTGGTTTTAAAAGCTCAGAATCTGAGAGGATAAATTCCTCTTCTCCAAGCCTAGCAACTCTCCTATGTCAAAGTGGGGGATAATCCTGACCTCTGACTGGGATAATTAAGATGATGTATTAAAGATGAGCAAAAGCATTCACAGCAAGGTAATTACCCTGAAGGTGAGAAATTCCAGTGTTTAGGCATTTATATATATTATATCCATTTTCAAATACTGGTATCATGAATAAATAATTTTAAAAATATAAACTCAGATTTTAAAAATTAATACTATGAGTACTAGATAAGGGAGCTCTAGTTCAACCTTTCATTTGGAAAACTGCATTTCCTTGCTGAGAATTTCAACAAAAGCTAACAAGCTATCCCAACCTTAGGCAGTTTTCAAAGAGATAGTGCTCATATCAAGGAATGATAGTTATTAAAAAGAAACCTCTCCCCAAACCTTGAAGTTTGTACACTATGTTCCAACTAGGTGCCTCTCCAGGGGAGTAACTAAGATTGTTAAAGATCTAGAAAAATTGTCTTAAGACACATGATTGGAAAAACAGGAAATGTTTGGCCTGGAGAACCCGAGGACCACTATGGTGGGCTTCAAATATGTGAAATGCTGGCTTTGTAGTCCTAGAAATGGTTTTTTAAAAAAACACAAACACACCACGGGGTCAGATTTCATCTCAATGTTAGGAAGTCTCTCCCTTACCCTGACCCCACACACCCTCCAAGATAACAAATAACAATCTGCTCTCCTGCCATTTATGTAAAGCTTAGAGTTTGCTGATACTGGGGGGACTGGACTGGAGGGCTTCTAAGGTCTCTCTCAAGGCAGTCTGTGACTGCACCAGGCAGCCAGAACAGACAGGAACATATTTGAAGCCCACCATAGTGGTCCTTCTCGGGTTCTCCAGGCCAAACATTTCCTGTTTTTCCAATCATGTGTCTTAAAACAGTTTTTCTAGATCTTTAACAATCTTAGTTACTCTACTGGAGAGGCACCTAGTTGGAATGCCCAGCACAGTACCTGGTCAATAAATATATGTTCAGTGAAGGAAAAAAATGACGAATGAAAAGACTTCAGGATCTGGCCTAAGGGGCTCACTGGTCATGTTCAGAGAGCCCATGTCATGACAGTGATAGGGACATAAGTCAAACAGCTGTGTAAGAGGAGCAAAGGAAGCAGACCCTTGTTGAGTATGGTAAGCTGAAAACCAGCTAATGTTAAAATAGATTTTTTAAAAATTTCTCCCCTTGAAAACAGTCAGAAGCTGTCTTAATAGAAAATTAAGCTAAGATGGAAAACAACAGCTGAGATTGCTATGCCCCAGAATTAACCTTTAAAGAAAACTGTAGGTAAAAAAATAAACTATTATTATATTTAAGGGCAATCTGTTCCTTTTCAATCGCACACAGAAACAGTTAGTTTTCCTTTAAGAAGTTTTTAAAGCTGTTCTGTTCCTGATAGTAAATGACTCCATTTATATTATAGGCATATCATTAGTAAATGGCCTAAAATTTTGAAATTAAGGCAGATTTTGAAATAGACTAGCTCTGTGTCAGAAACTGCATTTTAAATAAGCTCTCCAGATGATTTTTAAGCATACCATAATTTTGAGAATCACTGCTTCGAATAAAGGCATCAATCCAAGAAGGGTCTTGATAAGTTTCCTGTCTAGCACACCCAGATCTTTACACGGCAGGCACCTGCCCTTCAAGATCTCAGCTCAAATGCCACCTCTTCACAGATGCCCTCTCAGTCACTCACTTTATCCACCAAACGTGTTTTATTCCCAGAGCAAATTTCGCCCCTAGTTATTTTTCTTCTTTTTAAATTTGAAACTGCCATTATGTCCACCCCATCTGGAATAGCAGCTTCACAAGCACTTAGATATCTGGGTCATCACACTTTATTCCTGAGCCCTAGAACTAGTCCCTGTACAAAGTGATGATCAATTAATACTTGGTTTATAAAACTAACAATCCATATTAAAGCTGTGATTTCAATACAGCACTGAACAGCTTGAAGTTTCACACACATTTAACACCCAGTAAATTCAAGATAAGTTCAACAGAAGTAGTTAAGTGCTTACAGTCTGAGGGAAAGAGAAAGGATCACACAACCAAATGGGCATCACCTGGGAGCTTGTTCGAAAGACAAAATTCCAGGCCCTGTATCTGACATAGGAATCAGAATCTGTAGTTTAGGAAGATACCCAGGTGATGCATACCACATTCAAGATTAGGAACCGCTACGTTACAGAGCAGCTGCAAGTGCAGAGGCTAAAACAAAAGGTGTAACAGAAATGCCCGAAGTCTTTTTACTCTAATAATATTTCCATAAATAGTTATGTGGCTGAAAAAAAGCCCACTTAACATTCTAATTAAGTAGACCTTGAAATGCAACTGAGAAAACCCCTCTGGGAGGTTCCTGGGAAGGTGAAAGATTGCTATCAGTTTATTTATCTGGTTGAAAGTCTTTTATCATTTTGAAAGGGCAGTAATTCCAACATTATCTTTAGGAAAAAAAGGCAAAGGACATTTACCTTTTCATCAAGGGAGATAGGGAAAACTTTTATGTTTCCACTAGTGAAAGGTAGAGAATTCCAGAAAAACTCCCCATATCTGGTTCTGTTGCTGCTACTTTAGTTCTACATCAAAAACTGCTACTTTTCTAATATACCTTCCCTGATTAGCTGAAGTAGTGTTCAAGCCAGCCCATCCACAATATGTTTCCCTTACAGGTGTTCATTCATTTTTAAGATGGAGTTCTAGTAAGATCTAGCTTTTACTGTGGGGATGATTAAATGCTAGAAAGTACAAAACTCTTTTAGCACACTGCCTGGCACCTCCGAGGCGCTGCCCGTCGATTCCCTCATCAGCCTGGAAGCTGCCGAAACCTCTTTATCCTCTGATCGTCACCTGACAAAAGAGGCATCTAAGAACTAAATTAATGCAAAACACAAAAAACAAAAGTCCTGCTTTGTCTGAGGAGAGAGCTATTACTGTGCCTCCACCACTTAAAAGGGCTACTTTAAAACACCAGAGAATAAAGATTCCTAAGTACCATGCAAAAGAAACACTGTGACACTTGGAAACGCTAGTTTGCAAAGAACTAGTTTCGGTCACAGCAAGGACTACCAGAAGCGCCTCAATGGGTAGGGTTTCTCTTTTCCAGGAATCCCGATAATACACCTGTTGTGCGTGAGGCCCACACACTAACCTGGAAGGCTGCCTCCTCCCCGCCCCGGGTCCTGCCCCAGGTGGGCAGTGTGCCCAGGCAGACCCAGGCCCAGGCTGAGGATGCCGGGGCTTCCTCTGAGACTCGAGGGGCTCGAAGCTGTTCTTCCAACGCCAAGATGCAGAGGCCATTTTGGCCCCTCGACCCACCTCTGCCCGCACGCTCCCTCCGACGCAGGCAAATGTCGGCTGGCCGCTCGCAGGGCCCGCCTACCCGGGGGTCTCTAAGGCCCGCGGCCCGGAGGCGCAGGTCCCGGTCGGGGTCCGAGCGCCCCCGCCGCGCCTAGCAGCTCCCCCGGCAGGGCGCCCGCACCCGCCGGGCAGGGCGGCCCCCCTAGCGGCGGCCTTTTGGTCACGGGTGAGAATCCGAAGCGCGAGCAGCTTCCCTCGAAATACAGCCTCACTCGAAATGAAATCCCCGCCGCCCAGCTTAATCCAGGCGGGCTCACACTAAGTGGCCTGAAAACAGCCGGTTGGCCGGCCCCAGGCCTCCGGGACTAGTCGGTGGATTAAACCCGGTGTCCCCTCTCCCCCGGGATACCGGAGGCGTGGGTGGGGCGCGAACGACAAGGAGCCCCCCGGACTGCAGCCCGCACAGCTGAGCGCGGGACTCCCGCCGGTCACGAACCTCCCACCCGCATAAAGGCGGCGAGCTGCCCGCGCCGCCGCCGCCGCCTGAGCCCATCCGCAGCTCCAAGACGCCGCTCGCCGGGGGTGCCAGCCCTCCAGGGAGCCCAGCGCTCTCTCCGCGGACCCGCGCCTCTCCGGTTCCCGCCAGTCCCAGTCCCGGGGCGAAACCGCCACCGAAAGTGGCCAGCGCGTCCCCTACGAGAGCGAGGCGCCGCGCGAGAACTCGGGCCACCGTGCGCCCCGGGCGCCGCGCCCAACTCCCACCTACTCGCCGCGGCCCGGCCCGAGCCCACGACGGGAGCCACGGAGCGCGCTCACCTAGCGAGAGCACCTGACGCCGTCCGGGCCGCCAGCGCGCAGCCCGGCTCTGGGTTGGGGACTCCGCTCTCCGCCTTTTCCCCGCTCCTCCTTCTCCTCCTTCTCCCGACTCCCGCCGCCCTGGCCGCGGGCATGCGCACCAACGCAAGCCCAGGTGCCGGACCCCGCGCCGGCCAGCCCCACCTGTTGCACCCAGCGCGGCTCCTCGGGGTGCTGGCTGGCTGTCCCGGGAGTCCTGCCGCCTCCTCCAGAGGAACGAGAAAGGGGGAGGTGGACGCTGGCGAGGGAGTGTGGTGTGGCCGCCTCCTCCCTCGGTGCCCCATTCACCTGAAACTCGGATGGGAGGGGGAAGGGAGCGGTGGAGGAGACGGGAGGAACCAGCCCTTCGCCGCACTCTCTGGCAGCGCACGCAGTTATTAAAGGAACAGCGCCGCGAGGAGACTGAGCGCAGAGGAGGGGCTCGGGCCCCCGGAGTGTGAGGGGTGGTCCTGGAGCGCGATTGGACTCCGCGGGCTTCGGGTAGGAGTGTTTGGCGAGGAGAGGCCGTGTGACGTCTGCGGGGACCAGTTTCCTCCCGAAAGCGGTCCAAGGGTGTTCGGCACTCTGGCAAGAAATGTGCATCCTCACCCAACACTCTCCGGCTTCAAAAATTTAGTTTTGTGGGAAAGAAGCATGCAGGTGTGGGAGATTTTCAAAGGTCATGCGTATATTTTTAGGAACTGTTTCTGAATCTCTGGATCTAAAAAAAAAGACCATTACTCAAGAGTTCTTAAATAAGGAAGTACTGTAGATACTGGTGTTGGTAAATTTGCCATCAAAATAAAAGTGCATGCTACAGTATACGTTATTACTACCTCAGGCTCCTCTGCCTCCCCTGCCCCCTGAAAGTGTACCCTTATGGGATTTAAACTATTTTAGTGTTATCTTTGGCTTTAAAAAGCTCTGGTTCTGTGTGCTATGTTATTTCTTGATCTGGAGGCTGGTTCCAAAGGAGTGTTCACTTAGGAAAATCCAGTCTACGCTTAACAATGTGTACACTCAAAATTCAGTCTACACTTAACAATATGTACACTCATATGTGTATATAGTATTTCAGTAAGTTTTAAAAAATTGTATTCTAGAATGTTGCAGTTTTAGTTCTTGCAATGTAACTATCTGCATTGAAGAATATAATTTAGGTTTCTTAAATCCTGCTCCACTTTGTGTTCCGATCTGGAATGTCAGCATTGCTAATAAATTTCTTCTAATCCCACCCACTTCTTTGCCTTTAATTAAGTGGTTAGAGATGTGACTCTCCCATACATTAGATCTTAAGCCACAATTGAATACTAAGGAAGTAAAAGCATTATATAAATACAAGGTATTTTAAATAATTACGACCTGAATGGGTATTTAATCTAATTGGTTTTTTTTTTCATGAAAGTCATTGCTACAATTATTTTAATATGACTATGTAGTGTTTGAATGATGCAGTTTAAATTGGTGGTGTTAACACCAGGGAAGTCAGGTTAATCCTCTTAATGTTTGCTGTCAGATTACTAAAATCTCCAAACATTCCACTTGGTTTATAATTAAACAAGGGAACATTTCCTAAGACTCTCAGATTTATAAACATGTCTACAATTTTACTTTGACATGTCCTGCAGAGGGGGACTAGAGTTTTTTCTACTTTTTGAAAACTTAAATATATTTTATATACCATAAAATTCACCCTTACATAAAATTCAGTGGCTTTTAGTATATTCACAATGTTATATAATTTGCCACCACTATCTAATTCCAGAATATTTTCATCATCCCCCAAAGAACCCCTATACCCATGAGCAATCACTCTCCATTTCTTCTTCCCTTCAGACCACAGCGACCACTAATCCAGTCTCTGTCTCTATCAGTTTGCCCATTCTGGACATTTTATATGAATGGATAAAACAATATGTAGCCTTTTGTGTCTGGCTTCTTTCACTTAGCTTGTTTTCAAGGTTCATTCACACTGTAGTGCCTATCTGTACTTACTCCTTTTTGTGGCTGAATAATATTCCATTGTGTGGGTATACTATACATTGTTTGAGCATTCATCAATTGATGGTCATTTGGGTTATTTCCACTTTTGGCTATTATCAATGCTGCTATGAACATTCATGTGCAAGATTTTGGGTGAATATATGTTTTAATTCTCTTGGGTAAAATTTTAAATTAAACTTCTTATCATTTTAAGAGACCAACCTATGCATATCATGTCAATTTTCTTATTCCCATACTAAACCTAAACCAAAAGACATGTGTTAACGGACAACAGACTAGTGGTTGCCATAGGGAAGGGGTGTGAGGGATGGGTAAAATAGGTGAAGGGGGGAAAATTAGTGAGAATGTTTGGTATCTTGATCTGGGTGATGGTTATACGAGTGTATACACATCAAAATTCATCAAGCTCTACACTAAGCTTTATGCATTTTACTGTATCAATATTTTAAAATATAAATAAAAAATGGAAAAAACACAAAAGGCATGTGTTAGGTTAATTATTTAATTTTCTTTCCTAATTAATTAATTCAACAACCATTTTCTGAGAGCCTACCATGTAAACAGTAGTGAAAAAAACCCAAATCCCTGTCTTAGTGAAGTTAAACTCTAATTCAGTTACTGCTGAATTCATGCATATGGAATAATAAGATTTATTAAATGAACTACATGAAATTGGCAATAATTGATCATTTTTAACCACAAAATGTCAATTTCATATGATACAACTTATTATTAAGCTAAATTTCCATTGGAATGTTGTAGATCATTTTTACTCCATTCAGATTAATTTCAATGCCCCAAATTGAAAAACATCTAAAAATTGTGTTATTTTAACTATTGCCTAATAATGTGCATATTAGGTAGTAGTTGAAAATGTTCAGGAAAAAAAGCCAGCCTTAAAACCTAAACACATCATTCTTCGATAGCAAAATAAAATTTGTTGGATACTAAATGATGCCATGCTTGATGTAATCATGTTACATACTCATAAATTGTAGCAAAATTCTATTATTTCTAATTAAATATTCCTTCTCAGTAAATCACAGTAGTGTTATCAACTGTGGTCCACTATTGAATATTATTTGATGAAAATCCTCACAACTCAGAAACAAAGTAGATATTCTCAGACACATGATTAGGAATTTGTTGATATTACCTGCCAATCTTATCAAATGAATGATAAGACTTAAAAAATAATTTTTTTCTTCCTTTTCACATGTAAGGGAGAAAGTTCAGGGCTCATCATATGATGTCAGAAATTTAAGTTTAAATTTCAGTGTTGACACTTATTAGCTGGATGGGATCAATCCTAATGGACAGTTAAACTACATAAGCCTCATTTTTCTCCACTGTAAAATGGGGTGATAGTAAATAGTACGCTTCTCATAAGATTGTTGGGAGTCACACGGACCATTCAACAACACAGACTGTATGCTGGCCGACAAAACAAGTTTTGATAACTTTAACAAGTCATTGCTGTATTCTGTCTGCCTGCAACAGTTCCCTGTCACCCAGTTATTCCACAAATATTTGTTGAATGAATAGAACCCTGATTCTCAAATCCAACATGCCTGTGGAATGTGTCCAACTCTTAGCCTCCTGCCATGGTGAAAACAATACATTCCTTAATAGCATTTCAAGTCTTACATCTCTAGTACAAGGTCTTAGAGGAGAAAAGAAAGGGGATTAGAATATTTCCACTCTGCTTCACCTGCTTAGTGAATTCAAAGACCAGCATTTGTTCAAAGGCAACTCAGTCTGGAGTTGCTCAGGGCCTGGCCGGAAGGGCCTCTCGTTTCCCCACCCAATCATGAGGGAGGAGGATCCCGGTCCGCATAGACAGATTCATGGAGGAATTCATGGGGAAGTCACCAGGAAGACAATTTCTGAGAGGATGCTGACATTTGCTGAGGAAAGCTGTATCTCATAAATTCCTGTGTATTAAACAAGATCCTCCCAGAGGAATCCAAGGTTAAATAAGAATCAGCAGCACTTGGACCAGAACTTCAACAAAGGAATAATAGTAACAGTAGTCACCATAATTTACTCAAGTCAGTCATGTGCCAGGCACTGTATTAAGTGTTTTATGGACGTTTTTTTCTTTTGTCCTTACAACAATCTTATGATGTACTGTTATTTTCCCCATTGCTGGAAAAGTAAAGCACAGAAAGGTTTAATCATTTACTCAAGATATTTGCTAAGTTGTAGTCAGAATTCAAACACAGATCATCTAATTCCAAAACTAATGTTCTTAATAGTTTTACTATATTGTAAGACTGCTTCTTATTTCTAAAGACACCCAAACTCCTTTAAACTACCCCAGGAAAGATTATAGAGGGCAACTACAGAAAAAATAATCCTAAAAAAAATAAAAAAGTGTTTACAGTGGAGTAACCAGTGTATTATTACTCATGGATGAGAATGAAGCAATTAGAGCTGCTCCCACTATGATGGTGAATCCTTCAAATAATACTGAACAAATTAAACAAATATAATATTGACTCCCTCCAATATAGTATGATTCCACTGATGTGAAGTTCAAAAACTGGCAAAATTCAACTACATTATTTGGGGGTTCTATACAAAAGTGGCAAACTACAAAGAAAAGCAAAGAAGTAATTTTCATAAAAGTCAAGATCATGGTTACCTCTACGAGGAAAGAAGAAGGTAAGAATGGAAATGAGGAGAAACGTTCTTTGGGTGGTGGCAAAATTCCATTTCTTCACCTCCATGCAGGTCAACACGGCTGTTAGCTTTACAACAATTTATTAGACTGTACACATATGTTCAATGTACTTTTTTGTAGGAATTTCCTACTTTAGAATACAAATTTTATTTAAAAGAATAGTATTTAGAGACATTCTTAAAAGCTGGTTGGACACCTATGTCTAGGTGTTTTGTTTGTGAAAAGCATTTCTCAAATACCAGCAGAAAATAACTTTGTACGATGAGTTGAGATTTTCATCTGAAGAGGGACAGTAAGGGTTTTGATGTGGGACAAAATAATTGCCACAACTACATGGATGAGGCAGAGAAAGAGTTTTGGGGCTAATGTTTTTTAAATTGCTTCAGTCAGTCATCCATTGAACTAGAAAACTGGCCTGACAGACCTTTTCAGGAACTGGCCTTCCTGAATCTTTTAAGCTCAAAAAAGGAAACAGGAAAAAAGTAAACATTAACCAAATGCTACATATACTGTGTTCTCATACCTAATTTTAACTTCATGGGACTCTTTAACTCCTATGTTTCCAAACTTTAAAAAGTACAAATGAGGAAATAGAAAGCAATGCATTCATTTTAGAAGACATCAACACACCACTCACTCCAAAGGACAGATCAACCAGACAGAAAATAAGTAAAGACACAGAGGCACTGAACAACACACTAGAACAGATGGACCTAACAGACATCTACAGAACTCTACACCCAAAAGCACCAGGATACATATTCTTCTCAAGTGCACATGGAACATTTTCCAGAATAGACCACATACTAGGCCACAAAAAGAACCTCAGTAAATTCAAAAATATTGAAATCCTACCAACCAACTTCTCAGATCACAAAGGTATAAAACTAGAAATAAATTGTACAAAGAAAACAAAAAGACTCACAAATACATGGAGGCTAACCACATGCTCCTAAATAATCAATGGATCAATGACCAAATTAAAACAGAGATCAAAAATATATGGAGACATATGACAACAACAGCACAAAGCCCCAACTTCTGTGGGACGCAGCAAAGGCAGTTCTAAGAGGAAAGTATATTGCAATCCAGGCCTATTTAAAGAAGGAAGAACAATCCCAAATGAATAGTCTAAAGTCACAATTATTGAAATTGGAAAAAGAAGAACAAATGAGGCCCAAAGTCACCAGAAGGAGGGACATAATAAAGATTAGAGAAGAAATAAATAAAATTGAGGAGAATAAAACAATAGAAAAAAATCAATGAAACCAAGAGCTGGTCCTTTGAAAAAATAAACAAAATACATAAACCTCTAGCCAGACTTATTAACAGAAAAAGAGAATCTACACACATAAACAGAATAAGAAATGAGAAAGGAAAAATATATAAAGAATTATTAGAGAATACTATGAAAATCTATATGCTAACAAGCTGGAAAACCTAGAAGAAATGGACAACTTCTTAGAAAAATACAACCTTCTCAGACTGACCAAGGAAGAAACAGAAAACCTAAACAGACCAATTACCAGCAACGAAATTGAATCGGTAATCAGAAAACTACCCAAGAACAAAACCCCCAGGCAAGATGGATTCACAGCAGAATTTTATCAGACATATAGAGAAGAAATAATACCCATTCTCCTTAAAGTTTTCCAAGAAATAGAAGAGCAGGAAATACTTCCAAACTCATTCTACGAAGCCAGCATCACTCTAATACGAAAACCTGGCAAAGACCTCACCAAAAAAGAAAATTACAGACCAATATCCCTGATGAACATATATGCAAAAATACTCAACAAAATATTAGCAAACCGAATTCAAAAATACATCAAGGGGATCATACACCATGATCAAGTGGGATTCATCTCAGGGATGCAAGGATGTTACATTTGAAAATCCATCAACATCATCCACCATATCAACAGAAAGAAGAACAAAAACCACATGATCATCTCCATAGATGCTGAAAAAACATTTGACAAAATACAGCATCCATTCATGATAAAAACTCTCAATAAAATGGGTATAGAGGGCAAGTACCTCAACATAATAAAGGCCATATATGACGAACCCACAGCCAACATCATACTTAACAGCGAGAGGCTGAAAGCTTTTCATCTAAGATCAGGAACAAGACAGGGATGCCCACTCTCTCCACTGTTATTCAACATAGTACTGGAGGTCCTAGCCACAGCAATCAGACAAAACAAAGAAATACAAGGCATCCAGATTGGTAAAGGAGAAGTCAAATTGTCACTATTTGCAGATGACATGATATACATTAAAAACCCTGAAGACTGCACTCCATAACTACTAGAACTAATATCTGAATTCAGCAAAGTTGCAGAATACAAAATTAATACACAGAAATCTGTTGCATTCCTATACACTAACGATGAGCTAACAGAGAAACCAGGAAAACAATTCCATTCACAATTGCATCAAAGAGAATAAAATACCTAGGAATAAACCCAACCAAGGAAGTGAAAGACCTATACCCTGAAAACTACAAGACACTCCTAAGAGAAATTAAAGAGGACACTAACAAATGCAAATTCATCCCATGCTCTTGGCTAGGAAGAATAAATATTGTCAAAATGGCTATACTACCTAAAGCAATCTACAGATTCAATGCAATCCCTATCAAAATACCAAGCATTCTTCAATGAAATGGAACAAATAATTCTAAAATTCATATGGAACCACAAAAGACACTGAATAGCCAAGGCAATCCTGAGAAGGAAGAATAAAACAGGGGAATTACACTCCTAGACTTCAAGCTCTACTACAAAGCCACAGTAATCAGGACGATTTGGTACTGGCACAAAAACAGACCCACACACAGACCAGTGGAACAGAATAGAGAGTCCAGACATTAACCCAAACATATACGGTCAATTAATATACGATAAAGGAGCCATGAATGTACAATGGGGAAATGAAGGCCTCTTCAACAGCTGGTGTTGGCAACACTGGACAGCTACATGTAAGAGAATGAAACTGGATTACTGTCTAACCCCATACACAAAATTAAACTCAAAATGGATCAAAGACCTGAATGTAAGTCATGAAACTATAAAACTCTTAGAAAAAAACATAGGCAAAAATCTCTTGGACATAAACATGAGCGACTTCTTCATGAACATATCTCCCTGGGCAAGGGAAACAAAAGCATCAAGCTGAAAAGCTTCTGTATAGCAAAGGACACCATCAGTAGAACAAAAAGACATCCTACAGTATGGGAGAATATATTCATAAATGACATATCCGATAAGGGGTTGATATCCAAAATATATAAAGAACTCACACACTTCAACAAACAAAAAGCAAATTATCCAATTAAAAAATGGGCAGAGGATATGAATAGACACTTCTCCAAAGAAGAAATTCAGATGGCCAACAGGCACATGAAAAGATGTTCCACATCGCTAATCATCAGAGAAATGCAAATTAAAACCACAACGAGATATCACCTTATGCCAGTAAGGATGGCCAACATCCAAAATACAAAGAACAACAAATGTTGGTGAGGATGTGGAGAAAGGGGAACCCTCCTACACTTCTGGTGGGAGTGCAAATTAGTTCAACCATTGTGGAAAGCAGTATGGAGGTTCCTCAAAAAACTCAAAATAGAAATACCATTTGACCCAGGAATCCCACTCCTAGGAATTTACCCTAAGAATGCAGCAGCCCAGTTTGAAAAAGACATTTGCACCCCTGTGTTTATTGCAACACTATTTACAATAGCCAAGAAATGGAAGCAACCTACGTGTCCATCAGTAGATGAATGGATAAAGAAGAGGTGGTACATATACACAATGGAATATTATTCAGCCATAAGAAGAAAACAAATCCAGACATTTACATCAACATGGATGGAGCTAGAGGGTATTATGCTCAGTGAAATAAGCTAAGTGGAAAAAGACAAGTATCAAATGATCTCACTCATATGTGGAGCATAAGAACAAAGAAAAAAAACTGAAGGAACAAAACAGCAGGAGACTCACAGAACCCAAGAGTGGACTAACAGATACCAAAGGGAAAGGGACTGGGGAGGATGGGTGGGAAGGGAGGGACAAGGGGGAAAAGGGGGCATTACGATTAGCTGACATAATGTAGTGGGGGCGGCCTGGGGATGGCTGTACAACTCAAGGAAGACAAGTAGTGATTCTGTAGCATCTCACTACGCTGATGGACAGTGACTGCAAGGGGGTAATGTGATGCCCTGTCCATTGCAGGGTGAAGACCTTCTTTGCTTCCTTTTCAGATGACACGTACTATACTCTGTGGCACAGAAATCATTTGAGGACAGAAAGGAAAAATGTTACCCGATTTTCTGCTTACGTTTAATTATGTCTTTCCTAGAACAAATAATCATAAAGGGAATGGTGTGCCCACCTATTTGCCTCTCGAAGGAAGAGAGCTTTAGGAATGGGTACGTCACATTCAAAAGCACTTGGCACAGCAATGAAAATAAAGCTCATCAAACACTAAACCTAGCATTTTGCCTGTAGATGCTCCTCACAAATGGACTTCAGAGCAAAAATGGGTGTTCGGTATCTAACTGCTGAATGTTGAGCGGATGAGTCCAGGGTCTGGCACATCAACTTGACTGATGACAGAATAAATCAAGAATGCATATATATGTTCACTGATTTTCTTCTACTTTGGGGCACTATGCTAAGACTTTCTATGCATTATGTCCTTTAATTCCCATAGCAGCCCTATGTAATAAAGGCAAGGATCCCCATTTTAGAGATGAGGAAATGGCTTAGGGAATGGAGGCCACCTGCCCAAGTCACACAGCTCATAGTGGAAGATCCCAGGTGTTCTGAGTCCCGGCCTGATACTGTTTCATGCAGGGACAATGGAGAAACCGTCAGGGACAATGGAGAAACCGTCAAAACGACTGAGGCCCAAGGAAAGTGAGGGGCTGAAAATCTAAACATAGGTCATTTTTAAATAGTTTACTAAACATTTTATATATATACAAATTGTTAAGATGTTAAATCACCATTCCTTGGAGTAACAAGGACCCTCAAATACCAGTTGTGATAGGAAAAATAACAGCTTCCCAAAGATGGCCCCATCCTAATCCCCGGAACCTGTGAATACGTTACGTTACATGGCAAAGTGGGATTGCCATAACAGATGGATTTAAGATTGCTAATTAGCTGACTTTAAAATAAGGAGTTAATCCTGGATTATTCTGGGGGACCCAGTGGAATCACAGAGGTCCTTCTATGTGGAAGAGGGAAGCAGAAGGCCAGGGTCACAGGGATGCTGTTTAAGAAAGATGTAACTGCCACTGCTGGCTCTGAAGATGCAGGAAGAGGCTACAAGGAATGAGGGCAGCTTCTAAAAGTTGGAAAAGGAGAGAAAATGGAACTTCTACCAGAATCACCAGAAAGGAATGTAGCCCTTTCAACTCCTTGAGTTAATCCAGGGAGACCCATTTCAGATCTCTCACCTCTACAGCTATAACATAATATATCTGTGTTGTTTAAAAAAAAAAGTACAAATGATAATCCTTAACTTATCACAAGGAATCCTGACTAGAAAAATCACTTGAACTGGGTCAGTATAAAACTCATATATGCTAAAGAAGACTACAAATTTCTCTTGACATCCTGCTGGTTATGGGGTACAGTTCTTTTATTCACTCCAGGGGCTTCTACATGGAAGGTTTTCTGATTTGAGTTTCTTTATAGGAGAAACATTAGGAGCTATAAAGAGAAAGTCACTATGGCCCCTGAAATATTGATGCTAACCCACACAGGGTGTGGTCCGAATGGCTCATTTGCAAACTGTATATGAAAAGGGATATTTATTCAGTCAAATAATATTTACTCAGAACCTGTTATGCACCAGATCCAGTTGTAAGCCTTGGAGATACCAAGAGGCAAGACAGACAGGGTCCCTTTTGGGGGTTTATACTGTTATTGGGAAAAGACACGCAACAGAGATGATAAAACTGAAAATGAACAAGGTAATTTCAGGTAGTGATGAGTGACTTGAAGAAACAAAACAGGATGAAAAGTACAGCACAGGGAAGGTAGTAAATAATACCGTAATAACTTTGCAAAGTGACAGATGGAAACTGTATTTATGGTGTGAGCATTTCATAACGTATATAATTGTCAAATCACTATGCTGTGCACCTGAAACTAATATAATATCATATGTTAACTATACTTCAATTTAAATTAATTAATTTAAAATGAAGGAACAATTAAAAAAAGAAAAGAAAGGACACAGGCTAAGGGGACACAGAGGGATGGGACAGGCAGTGGGGGGTGCTGCCCAGGGTAGGAGGCTGCTCTGAAGAGGAGACATTTGAGCTGAGACTTTCATGATAACGAGTCAGCCAACCGTGCAAGATCTGGGCCTAGAACATCCTGAGGCAAAATCTAGGACTGCTTTGGGATTCAAAGTACAGGAGGCTAGAAGAAAGGGAGAGGATGGGAGGGGAAGTCTGAGGAAAGCAGAAGTCACATCTTGGATGGTATGACACCTCAGTGTGTTTCTTCTAACTGCAATGGAAAAGCTTAGAGATTTTAGGGATTTCACAGTGACAAATTTATGTTTTGAATTTTGTGGAATTTTAAGCATCAACCTAAGCATTTTCCTGCTTTTTAAAATAATTTTTGTAATTCTTGAGTATTTATCTTTAAATCTGTAGCTTCTAAATGGAAAATATTAAACCTGAGAATGAGAGCCAGGGTGATCTGAAACCCAATTGACAGGATCTTTGAGAAATGTAAAGGACTCCTATTCATCTTCCTACATGAACCTTAATTCAAAAGGTTGACCTCTCTGCCTGAGAGGGACTAGCTGCAGAAGGCTAGGAAGGGATATGATAGGAGAAGCCCTACCATAATCACTTGATTATTTTATTTTTTGTACTTTTTACATATTTTCTAAAAGTTCTCAATGAAAAAGCATATATTACTTTTGGCAATTAGAAAAAAGGTGTTTTCATTTTCTCCTAAGTTACTCTGTTGCAAAATTCAAACTTAGAGAACAGCTGAGAAATAGCTATATCTTTAATTTAAATTCACTAATTGTTAAAATTGTCCACATTTGCTTGCTTTCACATGAATGTACACACACACAAAATATATAAATAGTATATTTCTTTTGCTAAAACATTTATACTTTTTTTTGGTTCAACCATTTAAAAGTAATTTGCAAATATAATGACATTTCATGCCTACATACTTCAGTATGTAGTTCAGTTCTAAGAACCAAGGCATTCTCCTACGTAGCCACTGTCTTTGTTTGTGCTGCTATAACAGAGTATCATAGGCTGGGTGTTTTATAAACAGCAGGAATTTTTTCTCACAGTTCCAGAGAATACAAGTCTGATATCAGGGTGCCGACATGGTCAGGTTCTGATGAGAACCCTTGTCCAGGTGGCAGAGGGCAGTTTTCTCCTTATATGACAGAGAGAGCAAGAGAGCATCTGGGGTCTCGCTCAGTGTGGATCGGGTTTCTCTTTTCCCTTTATATTTAATAAGTATTCCAAGGGGTGACCCTTTGATTCTGTGTGACTATCCTATTCCCCAACTACCTTTCATCCTATGAAAACTTTCAGTGTCCACTGCCTGACTTAATTCTTGCCTGACTCAAGCACTGCATTGATTGGCACATTATTTTTTCTAATCCTATCAAATATTAATATAAACACTGATACCATCAAGAAAAAAAAAACAAAGAATTTTTAAGTGTGAGAAAAATAAAGTGGAAAACATTGTAATTCATTAAACTATTGACCTTGCATGAAAAAATTTTCCTTTCAGTGATACAACTTCTTTCTGTTTTGCCTTTAAGGAGTCAACCAATCCCCTCACCTGCATAATACATATAGTGCCTGTTTATTACTAAAGAGGGTGGGTGACGTGGGGGCAACTCAGAGCATACTTTCAGACAGTACTCTACCCTCATGTAGTTTAGGAGATGAGGTATACACTCATAAAAGTAAATAATAATAAAACAAAAGGACAGATAAGTGCTGGATAAGAGGTAGAGATAAGAATACTCTCTTTTCTGACCAAGTGGAGCTGCTTACCTGGCTGCCCAGATGCTCCTCCCACTCCTGAATCTGTGCCTTGCCCTTTGTTCACACCAGTTCCTCCACCTGGAAGGTTCTCCTTCCACTTGTGTGTCTGCAGGCTCATGTTCTAAAATACTGCCAGAGCTTCAAAACTGAGCTACCACCTCTTCTATTAAAAAAAAACAGCAAACCTTTAATTTCTCTCCTTCTCTAAGAAGTGGCTTCTCTCAATTCTGTGTGATGCCAAGAACAATTTATATAAATCTTTTAACTATTGCATGTTAAATCACTTTTTAAGTTGGATTGCATAAGTGTGGGGCTCCTCCTAGACTGTACACTCTCTGAGGGTAAGCTCTCCTTCTGATTTGCCTGAGCCCCTGTGGGCCCCTCCTTCTGGCACTTTGTACTACTGTTACTTTAATTGAGTAAATGGATAGTCAATGCTTCAATAAACTACCCCTAAGTATATTGGAGTTGAATTATGCTGGTGATAATTGGCAAAAGAAACTCTACTGTTGCCCTCTGTGCTTATTTTTTTCCAAACATGTTCCTTACAGTAGTAGGTTAACAAGGAAGTTTCCTTTACTCCCTTCCTCTAGACAGAGGGAAAAAAATAACAGGAAACCAACCCATGCCAAACAATGAAGATGAATATCAAATATTTGTTCCTTTCCATGCAAGACGCTTTATGCACAATATTAGGTCATCATAGAAGAACTTGAAAGGATCAAAGTTGTTTTGAGTTTTAAGAAATTCCAGTATAGCAGGTTGGCTGTTCTTATGTAAATGAAGTATGGTTAAAATATAGCCTTTTAACAGAAATAAGTAGATATAATTTCAAGTATCCACAGTTGTCATCCAGAAGCTGTGCTTGTTAACAAAATGGTGATCCAGGAACCTGGTCCACTACTGCAAGCAGGTAGCTTGCCTCCTCTCTGTGCTCCCATACATTTGGTACATTATAAGGAAAGAAAGAGAAGGTGCTATGTACTGAGTAATTTCTCAATGTCACTACAACCTCCAAGTTAAATATCATCTCCATTTTGTAGATATAAGAAAACTGAGTTTCATAGATGATAAAAACTTGCTTCAGATACACAGCTAGAAAAGATGAAGCTCAGATTTTAAAACACCTGTACTTCTGAGCCTGAATCCATGCCATCCTCATAGGACTATGCTTATTTAGATGCCTGCTTCTTACACCCAACCGTGGGACCCTTGTGTCCACAATACCCACCCCAATGCTTGGTGCATGAATACTGCACACAATTAAAGAGCACTAATTTCCATGATCCCTTTCTTCCTATCTCACTGAATATCAATTTTATTTTTATATTCACCCTTCCCCAGCACCCAAGGGCTTTGGGAGAGGCTGACTCCATCCCAGCTCCAGGGAAGGGGCTCATTGTCTAAGGGTAACTCTACTCCCTTTGCCAGTGATACTGGCTCAGGAACTCACACCTAACGCAGTCAGCTCACAGCTGGACAGTGGCTCCACTGTAGCTGTCTTAAAACCACAAGGGGAACCAACCTAGGATCAAGTCCACACCCAGGAGAGGCAGAGGCAAGAGAACGAAGGAAAACCGGAGCCTAGAGCCCACTCTGGATTTCCAGTTATGGGAGATACGTTGCTTTATTTTTTAAGCTACTTCAAACTTGTTTGTATTTTTGTTGTTGTTGCTGTGAGCTGAAATCACCCTGATATAGAAAGTATTGGCACTTAGTAAATCTCCAGAGAATGATATTTCTTTTGTGCCAGGAATAAAGTCAGTCATTTCACGTTCAACCCTTCTTCCTAAGTGTGTGTTAGCATCAGCCCCATTTTATAGATAAGGAAATTAAGCCTCAGCAGGTTAAATGATTTGCTTAATATTGATGAATACTGAATTTGGGGATCAAACTAGGATCTTTTGATTCTGTGGCCCCCTTACTACCATCTGAATGAAGGGATGACTGTCTTCATTCTGTGATACCTTTTTGCTTAAAGGAGAATTCACAAGAAGCGATGAAACTATTACTTGACAAGATTAATTTCTTCTGCCTCTTTTACTAAACAGACATTTCCATAAATCTTGATTGACATAGACCAAAACATCCGTGTCAAAAATGGCCAGGCCAATCACGGTGATTCAGAGGATCTACCACCCACTATACATACCTATGTTTAGGCTGAAAGATAGAAGCAGCCCCCTCGCCACCTACCACCTTCATGGCCTTCTGGGGAGAAAACCTTATCAGACCTTCTGAGAAGTAGTGAAAGCATGATTGAAATGTCTCTCTCCTCTTTACTTCGCTTTGACATCAGCCCTGGCAACAAGAGAAAAGAAAAGACAAAGACTTTCTAGGGGAATGAACTGGACTAGAAATCAGGAGACCCAGTTATGAACTCTGCTCTATCAAAAACCAGCTGTGTAACTTTAAGCAAGTCATTTAATTTGTTTTTACCATTGACAATCAAATAATGTCTGTGAAAATGCTTTGGAAGTATAATGTGCCATAAGCAGCTGTTCATTCGCTCTTTAATACTCAGCCGCTTCTATGTGCTTGGTCGTAGGGGGAATACAGGAGTGATTAAGGTATGGTCTGTACTGTGGGCATCTGCTGTTTCTGCATGTCTGTCTTCTATTATGAGCACGCAGCTTTTCCTTTGAAGACGTGTCCCTTCCTGCATTTCATTAGGTCTGATCGGGTTATCAGTCCCAAAGCTCTATTCACACAGTAGTGGGTATGAAATCCCAGAGGGCTAATTAGATGTGGTGACTGGTTCAAAGATGGACACAAGACCCAAATCAAGGCCTAACAGAGGCTTCCTGAGATGTGATGGAGGCTCGCAGGAAGAGAGTCTCCTGCTGTAATTTCTAACATGACCATGCTGCATACTGGAGATCAGTTACACAGAGGAAGATAAAAATGGCAACGGGAGACTAATAGCTGCGAGAAGAGAAGACAGAGAGATGGACTGGGAGGGAGCCCTGAAACCAAGTAAATTCCAGGACATTTCCATTCTCTAAGCTAATAGATTCCCCTTTATGTATAAGCTGGTTGGAGTTCAGTCTCTGCCACTTGCAGCCAAAGGAGTTCTGACGAATACAGTCTCAGTCCTCAAATAATTCATATCTTATAAATTGTATAATCACTGACTTAATAACCAAAGAAAAAAGACCCTTCAAAAAACATACCAGCAAATTCTAAGATGTGCCAGCTAAGTTGAAGTCCCTTATAATGCCCCCAGCACCGTGGAGTGTCACAGCTGGAAGGCAGTTTCCTAGTGAACCATCCTCTCTCTCCTCCCAACAGTAGAGTTGGTGGTCAGCGACAGTTGTGTTATACCCAAACCTGTTATTAACATTATACATGTTATTGTATATACATAACTTAATTAAATTTTATATAAGCTGATTAAATATTTTGGACACCCGAAAGAGAAATGTTTCTACGAAAAGCAAGTTAATTATTAAAAGACTCAATAAAGATGTTGCTTAAAAAATTTTTTTGTCAAGTTATAGTAGAGACAACTACAAAGATTGGAAGAGAAAAATCTAAAAACCCAGAAGGCCTCTATAATCAGATTACTTCCCAAGTCCCTTTAATTTTGCACTCTATTTTAAAGAAACTGCAACTACATAGTTTATGAAAATGATGAGAAATCCCATAAACAAAGAAAAGGCCTCAATCGTACATCATATTATTCCAATAGTTTAAATTAAAAGGAACTGCTTAAGAAATCTGTATGTTACTTTGTAATCCTCAATTTTAATCTACTTTTTTCAGTTGACATTCAAATTATTGGTCCCAACTAGGTCAGATAAGAGAGCAAAGATCTGTTGACTTCAAAATTGTCTTACCTGAACAATAGGAGGTATGAACTTGCTTAGAGGTTAGAATATTCATTTTAATCATGACTCCATGTAAACTTCAGAAAAATTTTTATTTATTTTCAAGATAACAAACTTCAAGATGATTATTATATTAGGTGACAAAGTATACTTAATATGAAATATTTATTTACCTTTATTTTTAATGGTATTTGGACTGTAAGTTATATAATTTTGACATCGTATACAACTTTGTATTTTCATGTTTGAACAGAATGGCTGGCACCTAAAAAGTGAATGCATTAGACCATTTAAAGGAACCAGATAGAGTTAAAGGGGCATTTTAGAAATAAGGGAGAGCTTATACAAAAGCCTGCCTCCCCAAATTGGACAGCCTCTTACACCACCTAACCTTACATCACTGAGATGAGGTGCAAGGTAAACCATGGAGAATCTTGTAAATGCTGGAATTTCAGATTTCATAATATGGGTTTGGAGATGGAACTTTTGAAGGACATTGCACAAACAAGAGTGTTAAGACAAAAGACCCCTGGTGACTGTGGAGAAATGGGTTGGAGGAGATGGAGGCTTGATAATGACTGCAATTGCTATTGTGTGGTCCTTCCAAAACCTGACACTTTCTGGACCTCCAAATGCCTCAAGGGTTCTTTCTGTGTTCTGAGCAACCTAAGGCTTAGCTTGCCACACCCTCTCCATCTGGGTCTGTGCCTTCTTTGGGACCCACCTCCAATTTGGTCAATCTCACCTTCTGAGAGCAACTTAACATGCCCTGTTTTGTAAATCCAGCTCAAGGCTCAACTCCAACCTTACCTTTTTATCCAAACATTTTCTGGCCAGTCCAGGCTATTATAGCCTTTCTAGACGTGCTCCTCATTCTCGCCGCCCCCCTCTCCCCTGCCAGAATTCCTGGAACTATTGGGATCCTGCTAAAAGCTAGGTAAAAGTGCTTAAGAAAGGATAAGGTCCATATAAATGTAAAAGTATAGTATCTCTTGAATTGTTATTTAAACAAGAACATATTACCCATCCTCAACTCAGTGGAAAATTTGTGAATGGCCAAAAATGCTTTTCAAACTTATTAATACCAATGTACTTCCTAATTCTCAAATCCTGCCTAGGTTCCACCTTCTTTCAAGCTTGGCTCAAGAGAACTCTGCTTTTCCGGAGAAAATCTAGGCCACTTTCATCTTTTTCAAAGTCTCTGGCATCGACCCTCTTCTTCTGCCCTCCGCTCCCTGCCCCTCCCCTGGCCACACACCCTCTCAGGATCAGCTTTTGCTCTCTGAGTGCAGCTCCTAAGGGGCTTGCAAGTCCTTCCTTTGGTTCCTATGCTCAAAAATGCAGTTCTTTTTGTCTTTTTAGGAGTAAATGTTTATATAACACTAAGGACTGCTAATAAGCTTCTACAGAAGTTATTAAAGGTAACTGATCTTTGCTGTTCATAAACCAGAGTACGGCCTTTGACTCACGTTGACACAGGAATTGGTTCAGCATTGTATTAGCAAGGTGAGTTGCCAACAGCTCTGGAAAGCTCCCTCTGTGCAAATACCCACGTAGTTGGAATTCCTCAGTTTTCCAGCTAGAAAGCTTTGTTAAGGATCCATTATCAGTGTTGACTCAGGTTGGTCTTTAGGTACTCAGTTGGCTTAGTCATTCCTTTAAATGACGGTCATTGTTACATTATTATCAATCCAGTGTTTTGCTTTACTAACCATATAATTTTTGTGATACTAATTTGCATCCGTTTGGGCCATCACTTTCAAGGAACCAGACTTCAAGACCTGTATGGTTTGATATTCTAATAGAATTCTTTTATACCTCTGTGACTAAATCAGATGTTATAATTCCCTAGAAATACGCTTGCACTATGACACTTCATTGGTCAGGTGCTTCTCATGAATTTGTGCTGTTTATATAACTTACAGGATGGAATCCAGATTAAGCATAATGAAACCACTGGGTTGTTTTTTAAATTTATAAGGCATTGTTTTACAATATAAAGTCATGTGGACAAGCTCATATTCTTCCATTATCAAGTAATTTTATACACCAACTAATAACAAGTGATTTTATATATGTATCTAGGAAATATCTATGACTGTTTTATGAGGAAAAGTATATTAATGGTATCACTAGTCTATATTGTGGTATCATATTGTAATATGATATAGACAATATATTTGTTATTTTGTTTAAAACATATTGCTCTTCTATAAGACCATTTAGTGGGGAAAAGACAGTCTTCAACAAATGGTGTTGAGAATACTGGATATCCATAGGCAAGAAAATTTTCACCCTTACCTTACACCAGAGAAAAAAATTAACTCAGAATGGATCAATACTTAAAGTAAGAGCTAAAACTATAAAACATTTAGAAGAAAACACACAGGAAGAATTTCATGACATTAGATTTAGCAATGATTTCTTAGCTATGACACCAGAGGCACAGGCAACAAAAAACAGACAAGTTGAACTTCATCAAAATTAAAAACTTGTGCATCAAAGGATATTGTCGATAGCATAAAAAGGTAACCCATGGAATGGGAGAAATATCTGCAAATCAGGGGATTGCTATCCAGAATCTATAAAGGACTCCCAAAACTCAACAACAACAATAAAAAACTGAATTAAGAAAGGAGAAAAGGGCTTGAATGGACATTTCTCCAATGAAGTATATAAATGGTGAATAAGCACATAAAAAGATGCTCAATATCATTAATCAGTAGGGAAAGGCAAGTCAAATCCACAATAAGATACAACCTCACATCCATTAGCATGGCTACTATCAGAAAACCAGAAAATAACAAGTGTGGGTGAGGATGTGCAGAAATTGAATGCTTGTGCATTGTTGGTGGGAATGTAAAGTGGTGCAGCCATGGTAGAAAAGTATAATAATTCCTCAAAAAATTAGCAGAATTACCATATAATACAGGGTAGAGGAGGACTTTTCCTCTACCATCTTAGGCTCTGTTATTAGGGCCTGTGAATTACACTGACAAAAGACTGATAAACAGGAGAAAAGCATACAAATCTAATTTGATGTTAATATTTTTACATGGCATGGGAAGCTACACAGAAAAGAAGTGAAAACCCCAAAGAAGCAGTGAGACTTGCCGGCTTATATACCACCTTAACAAAGGGTGATAGATTGTGGAGAAGTGAACAGACAAAAGAAAGGTCTTTGGGCTTCTACGTGGCAGTAAACAGTGGAAAATGACTGGGAAATATATGGGGCAAAATAATGGAATATAAGGATCATTTTAGTAAGGTTTTCTTGCACAGATTCACCTTGGTATCAACTCCTATCCCCAATGATAAAAATGTTCTCCCCTTCCTGCTACTGGAAGGGCATCTCTCTCCTAGAAGTGAGAATACTCACTCAAAGGAGAGTTGCCAAATTGCCACCTACGGATGATGTGCCAATTTACACTCCTACTGGTAAAAATGTTAAGTGACAGTTTCCCAAACTCTGGTCAACAGGTTATCAAATCACATTTTGGTGTAATTTTAATTTATATTTTACATGATTTGAGCTGAGCATCTTTTCATATGTTTAAGAACCATTTGTGTTCTTTTTCAGTGAACTGTCCCAACCCTTTGTCAGTTTTCTATTGGACTATTCATCTTTACTTTATTGATTTACAGGGACTCTTTATATATTAATGAAATTGGGCCTCTGCAGTATAAGTAAAAAAACTTTTCCCCCACTTTGTTATTTGTCTTTGCGTTTGTTTGTTTTATGTGGTGGGGATGACAGGTATGGCCATAAAGACATAATATGTTGAAGTACTGTACACTCAAATTTCAGATGGAGCAAAGAATTACTCATAAAAAAAAGAAACCATAAGCATCTAGAAGAAACCATGGAAGAATTTTTTTTAGCCTCAGAATATTGAGGGCCTTTCTAAGGGTAACTTAAACCCCAAAAAGACTAATACATTTGACTATATGAAAATAGAAAATGCCTTCATGGCAACCTATGAAGTGGTAACCACCAGTACCTTAGAATGTGACCTGATTTGGAAATAGAGCCCTTGCAGATATAATGAGTTAAGTTAAAATGAAATCATGTTAAATTAAGGTGGACCCTTAATCCAACATGACTAGTGTCTTTATAAGGAGAGAAGAGACACAAAGACAGAAACGCAGGGAAAGCACCATGTGGCGATGAAGGCAGAGAGATTGGTGTATGATTGGTGTACTGCAGCTACAAGCCAAGGAGCTCCAAGGATTTCCACAGACCACCAGAAGCCAGGAGAAAGGCAAGAAAAGATATCCCCTACAGGTTTCAGAGGGAGCATGACCCTGCTGACACCTTGATTTCAGACTTCCAGCTTCCAGAACTGTGCAACAATAAATTTACATTATTTTAAGCTACCCTGTTTTTGATACTTTGTTACAGTAGCCCTACAAAAATAATATACCTGGCTTTCTCTCTTTCCTGATCTGAAAACTGGTCTGACCCTCCTAATAGTTTTGTCTTAATCATCCTGGGGAAATGTACATAGGTGTAAACCACAGGATAAATTTAAAGGTTACAGAGCCTTAAAAAGTGGCTTTGCATGACCATCCAGTTTTACGTGGCTTTCCCTGACCACCATCCAGCTACTTTCTTTGACATCCATAATTCCTCTCTGATATTTTTCATATTTACTGTTTGTCTCCTTGACTTGCATATAAACTGCACAAAAGAAGGAAGCTTTCCTTTTCTGCTCGCCACTCTGTTCTGAGGACATGCCTGACAGAGGGGAGACAATCAATACTTTTTGGATGATGAATGAATACAATTCTTAGAGAATTCCAGCCCGTCACTGACTCTGTGACCTAGGGCATATTCTTCATCTGTAAAATGGGGAGAAATGTGTGTGCTGAGAGTTAGGAGGCAGCAGTGATGGGTGCTAGGGGAAGTAGCACAGTGGTTCGGTTTGGTTTAATTAGGCAGGAATCGACCAGACTGTGAGCTTTACTGGGTTCTCCACTAGAATTTAGTTTGCTGCTGTATCTCCAGTAGCTAGCATAACCTGACACATAGCGGGTGATCAATAAATTTGAATAAGTGAATGGAAGGCCTCTGGAGGCAAGGGTTTTGAGATATTTACAATGTAACACCTAGTAATTAATTGGATATTGGGAAGCTTAAAGGATGTGCGGAGGTCTGGGAGAGGAAACCAGGAGGCTGTTTTTCTGCATGAATGTTTTTATTCATGTGGGTGGGGTCCCTTGGCCTGGCCTTCATAATATAAAAACTTTTCACTGGGAGGACCATTCCAGTCTAAAAGCAAGCTTCTAGAAGAAGTACAATAAAGCTGATCCCATCCCAATTTTTTAATTTAAAGGAGCAATTGGCTTTTCTCTGAGACTTGTGCACCCTCCTCTTTCAGTATTTCCATGGGATTAAGACTAGGTCACTTCCTGGCAAGGAGCATCTCAGAATGGGCAGGGAAAAGAGAAGGTGAAGTCAGTTACTATAAACCAGATGACAATGAAATGAAGATGTTATGAGGGAAGACAGGGGATGGTGCCTGGGTGGTAGGTCATGTCCTTAGAAACTGAGAGTCATAAAGCTGAGCCACAGACTTTTCGTTCTTCCCAGCTCCCAGATAAAAATAATAATAAACGTGATCTAGGACTTCCAATGGATCTAGTCCTGTCCCCAGACTTACTAAGAGTAGTGACGTATATCCTCTCCTTATCCTTAGGGACTGGTCTTAGCTGTCCACAGATTTTAAAACTTGTGAGGGAAGGAAGTAACACCCCTCCGGGTCTTTTGAACTGGTAAACCATACCCCCCAGTTTCCACCATCCCAGCCCCTCAGAAAAGCCAGACATTCACAGCTGGCAAAGTAACAAAGTTTGGCTTTTTAAATGGAAGAAAAATAAACATTTATAAATGTTTTTTCCACTTTCAGCCTCCTCTAGGCAAAGATTTAATAAGAAAATATTTACCCTCTGTCCTCTCCCACTTTTTGATAAGAAAAAAAAAATCCATACTACTTTTCTCTCAAGGCGTATGCACATATATGTATGATTTTTAAATATATAACTTAGGTCCTTTTTTCCAAAACTATTTTATAGATTAATGAAACCCAGAATTTTAAAAGTTATTTATTTATTCAAATTATTTAAAGGGCTTATTAACTGGTTTTGGTAAGTTTTTAAACAGCTTTCTCCTCTCTTGTTTGGAATATATGTTGAAAAATTATTATGAAATGACTAGATAAAAATAGTTCTCTATACAGTTGGATGTAACTATTTTTGTGTTGCTATTTTAAAAGGTCAATTTTTGTTAGCATGGTGTTTCAGTTAGTTGCAATATTCAGGTAATCATCTCAAAACTTAAATGCTTGTACCTTGTTTTCAGTCTAAAGGCTTAGACTACAAACAAGGCAAAGGTTACACATGAAAGCAAATATTTAGATTGTCTCTTAAAATAACTCTGCCAGCTGCAATATTCCCACAAAATAGTTTTTCTAAAACCAGCTCTGAGAGTGAAAAGAATAATTGGGTGGTTTGTTCTAACTTTTGAACTCAGGCCCCAAACATTTAGTTCTAGATAACTGTTTTCATATTCTCTTACTCAAGGTTTATATGTAACTGCTCATTCCCCAATGTGCCTGAGGTATTCTCCCATAATGTACTCCTAATTTAATTCTTGTGTCTTATGTTATGTTCACTAAGTATATACTCCATTTTCTTCAGAATCTTTTGACCTAAAAGATCCCCGAATTCCCTAGAGCACTCTTTCCTCCACTACTAGCCAAGTGTCAGAGTTACTTCACATGAAAGCAAACTTGTTCCTTCCATTTCCCACCAGTTTATGGACACCCTGGCTTGGAAGAGAGAGGCCAACAACAGGCTTGGGTACCAAGGTACACAGAAAACACAAGTCTGAAAGGAATCTGGCTTTTGTTGCTTGACATTTACTTTTTTGTGACAGATTGTCCTTAACCGATCCGACCAGCCCAGCCAGCAGTCTAGCAGTAACGTCTGTCGGCCTAAGTATATACTCCACCATCATTAAATCCCCATTAGGTTATGTTTTATATTATCTTTGCTTCTGAAGATAATCATGTTGGGATTATTTTCTGGAGTCTATACATATAGATCCTCTGATATGGAACAAGCAGATGTACTTAGTTAAGTTCAAAACTAAGCCAAATTCAGAATGCATAAAGAACTCTTACAACTCAACAACAAAAAACCACCCAATTAAAAAATGCGCAAAGGACCTGAAAAGACATTTCTTCACAGAAGACATACACATGACCAGTAAGTACATGAAAAACGATGCTCAATATCACTAATCATTAGGGAAAAAAGATCAAAACCATAAAGAGGATATGGTACATGTATGCAATGGAGTATCATTCAGCCACAAAAACAAAGTCACAAATCTTGCCATTTGTGACGATGTGGATGTATGCCAAGTGAAATAAGTCAAAGAAAAATGAATACCATATGGTTTCACTTAAATGTGGAATCTAAAAAACAAAGCAAGCAAACAAAACAGAGATAGACTCATAAGCACAGAGAACAGACAGTTGGTTACCATGGATGGGGGGAACGGGTGAAATAGGTGAAGGAAATAAAGAGGTACAGACTTCAAATTATGAAGTAATTTAGTCACAGGGATGGAAGTACAACATAGGAATATAGCTCAGAATATTGCAATATCTTTGTATGATGACAGATGGTAACTACACTTACATGGTAAGTGTTTAATCATATATATAACTGATGAATCACTAAGCTGTTTATCTGAAACCAATATAATGTTATATATAAACTATACTTCTATAAAAAAAGGTTTAAAAAACGCATAAGATATCACTTCACACCCATTAAGATGGCTATTTTTAAAAAAGAGAGGGAGAAGAAATAAGTGTTGGCAAGAATGTGGAGAAATCAGAAGCCTCACACATTGCTAGTGGAAATGTAAAATTATGCAGCCACTTTGGAAAATAAGTCAGGGTTCCTGAAGAAGGTAAACATAGAACTACGATATGATCCAGCAATTTCACTTGAAGTATATACCCCAAACAATTGAAAGTAGGGATTCAAACAGATATTAATAGTGGCATTATTCACAATAGCCATAACAAAGAAACAACCCATGTCCATCAACAGATGAGTGGAAAAGCAAAATTTAATATATACATACAATGGAATTCAGCCATTAAAAAGGGTGAAGTTCTGACACATGCTACAACGTGGGTGAATTTTGAAACCACTATGCTAAGTGAAATAAACCAGACACAAAAGGGCAAATGTTGTATGATTCCACTTATATTAGGTATCTGGAATATGCAAATTTATGTATTCATGAGACCAAAAGTAGAACAGAGGTTACCAGGGCCTTGTTCTGCTGAAACAAGGAATATAATTTAATGGGTACAGAGTTCTATTTTGGATAATCAAAAAATTCTGGAAAGATAGTTTTGATGGCTGCACAACATTGTGGATGTACTTAATGCCACTGAATTGTACACTTAAATGGTGTCTTGCCAGTGGGTTTCAGCCCCAGACAAGTTCACTGTGGATTCAACATGACCGGAGAAATGACAGTAGAACGTTCTTGGGATGAAAGAGTTATACCCAACTTTATTCCCACGGTGGCAGGTCAATCACTAGAATCCCGTCCACTCAAAGCAAGTCTGCATGCAGCAAGCCGGTCTCTGCCTCTGGGCCTCTCTGCCCTCGCAGCCGTCCTAGTCTGTCCGTGGCACTGCCACCACTCCAGTCTCTGCTCTCCCGCACCCTTGCAGCCGTGCCACTGTGTCGCCCAGAGCACTGCGCAGGGCTCTTTATATAGAGTCGTTAGATGTATTGCCCACACCTGTGTAGTGAGCTAGCCAACCAGGGTCAGGTGAGAATCTTGGCCACAGGAACCTTCACTTTATCCACAAATGGATAAAGTGGTAAATTTTTATTTATATTTACCACAATAAAAAAAGAAAAAGAAAAAAGAACCAGACAAGACCTATTAATTTTCTCTCAGATGCTTTAATACATTCCAAATGTGACAGACCCATTCTCACATTGATTATCAATGCCAGGGCATGGTCAGCTCGTCATCAGGTCTTTCAGTCTTCAGCCAGAAGGTGAGATTACTTGACTAACTGGAATGGTAGGAAAAAATCTGAAACCCACTTTACAATCTGGTTTTCTGAAGAGATTTAAAAGTTCCATGAGCGCAGAACTGACAAGGGAAGGGACAGGAAAGATGCCAGATGCCTCGTCTGTAACTGCCAATTCTTTGTAAGCTCCTTAAAACGAAAGCCAATTTTTTTAAGTTAGATCTTTTTCTTATTACAAAATAAAAGCATATTCAATGTATAAAAATTGGAAATTATAGATAAACAAAGAAAAAATGAAAATACATATCATCATCAACCTAGAGAAAACAAGTTAACATTTTTTTGTGGGTTTCCTTAAATTATTTTTAATGTGGTGTGCAGATATAAATGTCTGTGTGTATATATAAAATATATAAGGAAGGTATAATTGAATATAGATCATACAGTATCTATAAGTATGCTTCCTTTTTTCATCTAATGTTATTTCATGAGTATTTTACCAATTGACATAATTGTCTTTAAAAATATTGATTTTTAATCTCTGTGTAATATCATATATAGATGCCATAAGTTATTTCAGTTTTCTTTTGTCGGACCATTTTGGTTGTTTCCAGTTATGGAAATAAATGGAGATCACTAAATGAGAACGAAGACTGTTTATTCAGAGCTTACTATAGCAAGGAAGTCAACCACCATCACTTACCTTTGGTAGAGACTCCTAAGGCAGGCAGAGGGCTGAAAGGCTTGTAGCAGGGGCAAGAAAAGAAAGGCCTTAGGCGTGCCCTGATTGGAGGTTGTTGGCTCAGGAAGCTGGAGGTGGGCTACCTAGAAGCAGGTATCACGTGATTGGTTAAGGGAGCATATTTGGCTTTCTCTGATTGGTCTTAAACTGGATAAGGGTGGGGAAATTAGGGAAGCTGGCAGTTATTGATCAGGTCTTGGCTATTTGGGGCTGATTGCTACAGAGGTTGTGGTTTGTCTCTCTGGACTCCTCGCTGCCAGGTTGTGGGTCAGGGTTCTACTTTTATTAATGGTCTGATCATTGTCTGTGAATCAGTTTCTCACAACGTATGTGTATTTGTGTACTATTATAAAAACACCGAGATGAACCTATCTGCCCATAGATCTTAATTTGTCCTTGGAATGAACTCCTAGAAGTGAAATTGCCAAGTCCAGAAGGTATTGCTTTTTTAAAGGATTGTATTAAATTTTGACATTTTGGCAAAGGACAATTTGATGATTTACCAACTTCTCTCAACAGCTATGAGTGAGGATGTTTCTTTCTCTTTCACCTTCAGGCCAGGTGATTTCAATGCTACAATAGCTCATCTGTTATTGAAGTGATCATTATAAACCAACCAAGCCAATCAATGATGTGTTGAGTATCAGCAATACGTTCTACTCTGCTACGGGGTGTGCAAGATCGAGATGAGGTAAAAGACTTGGTTTCTGCCCTCCTGTATCTTACTAGCCAGGGAATGGAAAAAAATACATGAAATAGATCTTGGGCTGTGTATTATTCTATTATTCTGATTTTGTTCTGATTATTCTGTAAAATGAGAGAGTTGGATGGCCCCTCTTTGCACTGACTCCAACATTAGGTATATTTATGGAACCAGCTCTGATTATAAATGGTGCAGTAGAAGAAGGGAGAAGACGTGAAGGGTGAGGAGTTAAATGAGCTGGGCATTCAAGCGGAGGCATCCAGGCCTTACGAGCTTCAATATAAAGACTGTAAAGACTAATGTCCTACAGGTAGAAATGAGCAGTGCTTGTGTGGGAAATGAGGATCTGCCTCTGGGCTTGTTTCCTCAGTTGTAACGTGGAATGAGAGTATCCCTCATATCATAGACTTGGTGTCAGCTGGGATTCAGTAAGCTAACAGGCGAGCTGGATATCTTCCTCCGAATCTACCCTCCACCCTTCTTCTCCCTGACCCAAGGGGTTGACCTGGGTAGATGACACCATCAGGCTTCTTGTCTCTGCCTTCTGGTTGGGTTCAGCCAATGAGAGCGGCCAGCAAGACGTGGGAGGAGGGGGAGAATGAGGTGTGGAGTATTTGTTCTCTGGGTGTCCTCACAGGCTGGACATGATGAATTCCTGGTGAGAAATTCCAGGGAGGGAACTAGGAATCTAAATAACAGCATCCAAGAGATTTTGATAATCAGGCCAGTCACTTCAAGAGCCCAAGCAGAGGCACAAACATGATGGGAGTCATGGCCCCAACTCTGGTGGCCTCGAATTAAAGGCAGTGGGCTTCAGGGAAAGGGAAGGGAAAATAATCCTATTTTGACTTAAACCCCATTGCTTTGTTTTGCCTGTTTTGGACTTAATATAAATAGGATTGTGTAGCACATACTCTTGTCTGGCTTTTGTTCAATGTTACATCATGTTTTGTAGGTAGCAGTGGTTCATTCATTTTTACTGGTCTGTGGAAGTCCATTATATGTCCATGCCACAACATAGGGAAGGGCTGCTGTCTTTCCCATATTACTAACAAACAGCATTTTCCTCACCTGTCATATATCCTTCAGCCTCCTACCCTATCACAAGCAAAGAGAATTCAGTGGCATAAATACAACAGTGTTAAAAGCATATTTTATGAATTGCTAATAATTTTGCCTGTTTGCTGTAGTACTGCATGCTAAGATACTGCTCTAAGTGCTTTCCATGTTTTAGCTCACTCAGTCTTAGGAGGTAGGTGCTATTATTATTCCATTATACAATAAGAAACCAGAGGCACAGAGAAGTGAAGTAACTTGCCTAAGGTTACACAGCTAGTAAGTGACATTGCCAGGATTTGGACCCAGGCTGTTTGGTTCCAGAGAAAGTACTTACCTACTCTACTATACAGCTTCTAACAAAGTTCACAAGTATATGGCACACACTTCTATGGGAAAAAAAACATGGTTAAGTCTCATGAAGAGTATAAACAAAGTATCTGCTTTGCACCGAGGAGGCACTCGATTCGTCTACAACTAGTATCACAAAATGGAGATGGGAAGACCTGGGTAGGTGGAGATTTCAGCCTAGATGTAAACTGCTGAGGACCTGCATGTCACAAAGATGAAGAGGAATTTCTATAGTCCACTCATTCAGTACTATACCAATCTCTTATCATGAGAATAGGGAAATCAAGGAGCAACCTGTGGGGAAACAGGGACACTGTGAGATGACTCATGAATTACTCAGGGACATACAGCATGTTGACATCAGACACTGACAATAACGTTCTTTTTTTTATAATTTATTTTGGTATCATTAATCTACAATTACATGTGCAATATTATGGTTATTAAACTACCCCCTTCATCAGGTCCCCCCCACCAACCCCATTACAGTCACTGTCCATCAGTGTAGTGAGATGCTATAGAGTTACTACTTGTCTTCTCTGAGTTGTACTGCCCTCCCCGTGCCCCCCCACCAACATTACATCTGCTAATCGTGATGCCCCTTTTCCCCCCTTATCCCTCCTTTCCCACCCATCCTCCCCAGTCCCTTTCCCTTTGGTAACTGTTAGTCCATTCTTGGGTTCTGTGAGTCTGCTGCTGTTTTGTTCCTTCAGTTTTTTCTTTGTTCTTATACTCCAAAGATGAGTGAAATCATTTGATACTTGTCTTTCTCCACCTGGCTTATTTTGCTGAGCATAATATCCTCTAGCTCCATCCATGTTGTTGCAAATGGTAGGATTTGATTTCTTCTTATGGCTGAATAATATTCCATTGTGTATATGTACCACATCTTCTTTATCCATTCATCTACTGATGGACACTTAGGTTGCTTCCATTTCTTGGCTATTGTAAATAGTGCTGCGATAAACATAGGGGTGCATCTGTCTTTTTCAAATTGGGCTTCTGCATTCTTAGGGTAAATTCCTAGGAGTGGGATTCCTGGGTCAAATGGTATATTTGACAATAACGTTCTTATAGCATCTAATCTCCATATAGTCTCTGATTTCAAACGCTTAATCCAAGGGTCTCTGGGTATCTGGATATCACCACTAAATGTATGAGCAGCATCAGATCATTTCTACCACTCCTTGCGTCTGGGCAGCCGAGTCACTTGACAGGCACCTTCCAAACACTTCTGGGAAGGTAGTTCTGCATAGCTTTGTCCCATGGTTTAACTTGGGTTTGCCCTTCGGCAATAATAATCCCCAGAATACCCTTGAATGTTAACAACATTGGCAGGCTTCCTGATCACAAACGATATAAACAGGGAAGGCTGCTGTTTTTCACACATTGTTGACAATATTTTCCTCTCCTCTCATACATCCTCCAGCCTCCTGGCCCTATGCACAGAGAGGTCATCAGCACGACTCGAACAACATTAGAATATAATCATTTAAACAGGTACACATGATCTCCAGGTTCATTCATTTGTAGACTGTTTGGAGACTGCTCGCAGAGGGAAAAATGAAGAAAATAGTTGTAATCTACCATCCCAGATGTAGGTTTGCGTCAGAATCACACACACAGTCTTGGGTTTCTGGTATGACTCATTAGACCCACGGTCGTAAGACTGTTGGGTCGTCCTATCTCTAACTTTGTAAATGTTTTCCAAAGACCACTGAAACACTTAGCAGTTTTCAATTTATGAAAGGACTCTTGTTCCTAAATTTATATTGTTTTAAACTGGCAACATTCTTTTCTTTAAATATAGATGATTGTTAAAAATTGAGATACTACATATGTACCGTAAAAGGATCTAGTTTTAAATGTTCAGCTTGATGAATTCTTACGTATACATATACCCAGGCAGCCAGCCAGATTGAAGTAGAGTGCCCAGAAGACTTCTCCAGGCCCCTCCCAGCCAATAACCATCGCTCAGAGGTAAATTTTATTCTGAATTCTACCACCAGAGATTAGATTTTTAAAATAACTTTTTTATCACTATAGAACAGACATATATTAAGTGCATAAAGTGAAATAATCTCAAGGATAGGGTGAGATGTTTAAATATGTGTATACCCATGTAACTACCATCCAGAGAGCATATACACCATTTTCATACCCTAGAAGATGGCCTTGTACCCCTTTGCAGTTAATAACTGACTCTCCATAAGTACCGTAACCCACATTCTTAGAACACCACTGCTTAATCTTGCCTGTGTGGGGCTTTTTATACATGGGGTTGTGCAGTAGGCACTCTTGTCTGGCTTTAGTGCAACATTGTGTCACATTTTGCACGTTCATTCTTTTTTTCATTGCTCTGTAGTATTCTGTGACTATGCTACAGATCTGTTTCTCATTACTACTCTACTGGTGAGGGACATTTGGGTTATTGCCAGCTGGGGGCTGTCATAAGTAAAGCTGCTAAGTACATTCGGCTACATGTCTTTCAGTAAACATTTGTCCTCACGTCAGTAAGAGGGACAGATGTGTAAGAGCATAGAGTATCTGACCCAATCCGGAAAGGCTAGCGATTATTGCATTCCAGTGCTTTTTGGGTGATGCTTTCTGAATCTCAAACCTGGAGGCTCAGGAACACACCGCCTATGTCTAGGACTTCAGTGGGGCCCCGTTCTGCCTTTTATCTCAGCCCAAGAAGCATTAAAGTTAAGCATCTGGCACTGGCTGGCATTTGTGTGTCTGGCCTGCTCATAAATTAGTAAGATACATTGCTGACTACACTCACAGTTAGGACAAGTACTATTCTGTAGGTGTTTTTTTTTTTCTTTTTGGCTGCCCACACCCAAATCCCTTCACACACTTTGGGAATTCCCCAAGTGATGACTCTGGTAGGAACCTCAGCCTGCCTATTGAAGGTCAAAGGCACCTTTGCAACTGGAGCATGGCAAGTCACCTAGGTACATTCCATCAATTCACTTCTTACTCTTAATCATCTGAGCCTGAGTCATGAGGGCTTCTAGCATCCAAGGACGGCAGGCTTTGTGGTGCACTTGACAGACACCGAGGGCAGCAGGAACGGGAGGGCAGTTCTCAGCAGATATGATGTCAGGTGTGGTTTTGGACATTATTCCTGTTACATAGTCTCCAACTCAGTTCTCCAGCCCTCTGAGGAATTCTGGAAGCTGCACACTAAATGATAATAAATTCTTCTTTTCCTACCTGAATGTAAGTCATGAACCCATAAAACTCTTAGAAAAATACATAGGCAAAAATCTCTTAGACATGAACATGAGCGACCTCTTCATGAACATATCTCCCTAAGCAAGGGAAACAAAAGCAAAAATGAACAAGTGGGACTATATCAAGCAGAAAAGCTTCTGTACAGCAAAGGACACCATCAGTAGAACAAAAAGACATCCTACAGTATGGGAGAATATATTCATAAATGACGTATCCAATAAGGGGTTGACATCCAAAATATATAAAGAACTCATGCACCTCAACAAACAAAAAGCAAATAATCCAATTAAGAAATGGGCAGAGGACATGAATAGACACTTGTCCAAAGAAGAAATTCAGATGGCCAACAGGGACATGAAAAGATGCTCCACATCGCTAATCATCAGAGAAATACAAATTAAAACCACAATGAGATATCACCTCACACCAGTGAGGATGGCCAACATCCAAAACACAAACAACAACAAATGTTGGCGAGGATGTGGAGAAAAGGGAACCCTCCTACACTGCTGGTGGGACTGCAAATTAGTTCAACCATTGTGAAAAGCAGTATGGAGGTTCCTCAAAAAACTCAAAATAGAAATACCATTTGACCCAGGAATTCCACTCCTAGGAATTTACCCTAAGAATGCAGCAGCCCAATTTGAAAAAGACAGATGCACCCCTATGTTTATCGCAGCACTATTTACAATAGCCAAGAAATGGAAGCAACCTAAGTGTCCATCAGTAGATGAATGGATAAAGAAGAAGTGGTACATATACACAATGGAATATTATTCAGCCATAAGAAGAAAACAAATCCAACCATTTGCAACAACATGGATGGAGCTAGAGGGTATTATGCTTAGTGAAATAAGCCAAGCCGAAAAAGACAAATATCAAATGATATCACTCATCTGTGGAGTATAAGAACAAAGAAAAAAACTGAAGGAACAAAACAGCAGCAGACTCACAGAACCCAAGAACGGACTAATAGTTACCAAAGGGAAAGGGACTGGGGAAGATGGGTGGGAAGGGAGGGATACGGGGAAAAAGGGGCGTCACGATTAGCAGATATAAGATTGGCGGGGCACGGGTAGGGCTGTACAACTCAGAGAAGACAAATAGTGATTCTATAGCATCTCACTATGCTGATGGACAGTGGCTGTAATGGGGTTGGTGGGGGGGACCTGATGAAGTGGGTAGTTTAATAACCATAATATTGCACATGTAATTGTAGATTAATGATACCAAAATAAATTATTAAAAAAATTATTCTTTTCCTTAAATTGGCCAGGTTTTGTTTCTGTGGCTTATAACTAAGAACGTTGGATGCTAAATCCTCCTATCAAAATTCCCCTGTAAAGGATGATTACAAATATTTGTTTTAATTGGTAGCACGAAAATGTGTTTTGTGTAAAAAGAACAACTTTTTTGCTTCTTACAATTAAAGTTGTCCTGGTAAATGCCTATATGGGTCTAACATCTTGCAATAACTCTGGTTCCTCCAAAGGTTATCCATTAAACAAATTACTTCACAAAGCAAACAGAAGTCTTTAAATACCTACCTGGAGGTGGGGTCCATGATAAACTCTTTATATCAGGGGATTTTTTCCCTTTTTATAAAGAAGAAAGGAAGGTGCCAAATCTGTATCCTGTTAAT
This sequence comes from Smutsia gigantea, assembly GCA_032199065.1. NCBI lineage: Eukaryota > Metazoa > Chordata > Mammalia > Pholidota > Manidae > Smutsia > Smutsia gigantea. The sequence goes on from JAVSCE010006181.1 coordinate 98,409, forward strand.
TGGAAAATATCTCCTGTGTTCCCCAGCCTTTTCCTCACTCTTCACCTTTCATAACTGGCGTGTAACTTTGTGACTTCCCTCAAGTCGGTTGAAATGGAAATCTTATCTGATGTGTCAGTGCTTTTGTGGAGCTAGTAGGCTGTACCAGAATATAAAGACCTCCAAAGCAGCCCTCATTATATAGTAAACATATGCATTAGTAGCCTAGGTTATTTTGAACTATATTTCTAATGAGAAGTTTTTATCGATAACATTATCAGAAGAAAAAGTGTAAAACATGATCTCAGGCACTTTTATGTCATCTGATCCCATCGCACAGAGGAGTTGAATGACTTACTTACCTGAGGCCACACAGTGTGAATCTAGAACTCCCATTCTTTGCTTTTTCCACTATCAATGATTTTAAAACAATGATAATATAACTGAATTGCATTAAAATAGAAAACATAGAAACTAAATTCAGAAAAATTATATATCATTTTATTCTTAAAACACAAAACACTATATAATAAAAATAAAAATTTTGTAAAGACCAAACTTTCTTTATATAATATGCCTATTAAAATATATACCTGAGGAAGAAGAGAATGGAAAGATATGCCCCGCAACAGTAACAATGGCTGACTAGGGGCGGGGTAGAATTATGGGCAGTTTTATTTGTGTGTGTTTGGAAGAGTATGAGCTTATTTTCATTTTCCAAATTTTGTACAATAAATGAATTACCTATGTTCTCTCTGAAAAAGCCTTTTGTTATTAGTCATTTTGGAATTCTACCTTTAGAATGGCCAACTCGTTATCTAACTCAATGAAAATGTATTTTGAATATCCAGCCACTACTTATTGAGAAAGCATCTTCCTGGTATTTTACAGACATTATTCCACTTAATTTTTACAATAATTTCATCAAGTAATATCGAGTATCCTCATGCCACTGATAAGGAGGCTGAAGCTTAAGAGGTCATCTGTCCAGATCACACAGTAAGTCATGGAGCCTTGGCTGTGGGGGGTCCAAAAGTGCCCTTCGTCCGTCCACAGGGCTGAACCACCCCTCCTACTATCCCTGGTTTCTCTAGTATAGGAGAACTGCTCTATCACATGCTGGTGCAGCCTCTCAAATACTCTTCCTTAAAAACACATTTAAAGTATTAAAGGAGACAATTTTTAACTGATCGTATGTATCATAAAAAGACCGAAGGATATGCTGCAAACAGTATATATAACCAGGGAAGGGTACTGATAGTGCTGGGACTTCTGTTTTCTAAACTTTTATATTCATTAGTGTTGTTTCCTTTAAATAGTTTTCTACAATAGCTTTTTAAAAAGATGAGAGGCGGAAGAAATTACAGGTTTTTCCTGTATCATCTTTTGAACATGGGTGCGTCTCAGTATCAGATTCACTACACAAACCATTTCTAGAAATGCACCTAACAAAAATGTGTACTTCATCACCAGCCCATTTTCTCACTTAGATGTCCTGTTAGACAATAACTTCAGGATCTCTACCTGTTTCACTGACTACGGTATCTTCAATGCCAGAACACCTGGCCAATGAAAGTATTTGGCACAACTGGCAAATGAAGAATATATACTTTCCTTTTTATACTTTTTAGACATACTGACATATTTTCATACTAAATTCCAAGTTAGAATACATGTTAAAGTTAGGTAAAAGAAAATGTATGGGGAATTATCTTTGCTTCTGACTCCTACAACTCACCAAGGTAGCTGTTAGGGGTTGAATTGTCACCCCCCTCCAAAAAGATATGCTGAAGCCCTAAATTTTGGTACCTCAAGAATGTGGCATTATTTGGAAACAGGGTCTTTGCAGGTATAATTAGTTAACATGAGGTCATACTAGACAGGGTGGGGTCCTAATCCAATATGATTAGTGTCCTTATAAGAGGACAGGCCTCAGAAGACTCTGGGAAAAGTCCCCATGAAGACGGAGGACTGGGGAGGTACATACAGAGATGAGCAAAGGAACGTCAAAGATTGTTAACATGCCGCTGGAAGCTAGGGAGGATTCCCCTAGAGGTTTCAAGATGGAGCATGCCCGTCTTACATAATTTTCTGTTGTTTTATGCCACTCAGTGTGCGGTACTCTGTTATGGCCGCCAAAGGAAACCAACACAGTGGCCTTGACTTTGAATTCTTACCAATAATGGGGGAGAAGGAAATTGTCACCTGAACATTATGACCTACAGGTTTTCAATGACTTTGCAGTTTATTTTCTGATAATGGAAAATATTTTTAAGAATATGCCCAGTCAATACAGGAAGTTAGAAACGCAAACAATAAAGGACACACACAAAACAACAGGTCATTGAAATTTTAATATGCCCGGGTATTGATATAAAAAAAATTTTAAATCAGTGTTACAACATTGGTTTTTTCAAAGATAAACATTTACAAATGTATTAAAATAACGTTTTGCAAAGTTTTTTTTTTTAAGCCATGGTGTTCTTCCTAAGTGAAATATTAACATGGGACCCCAATATGTAAAACAGAAAGTGAAGTGATCCTAGTTGGGGGCTTCTAGACAGGGCCTCACACGTCTACGTGTCACCTCTTTAAGGCTCTTAGGGCCTAAGCACAGTCTGAACCATGGAATTAAAATATTAACAATGAATACTAAGTAAAGACTTCACTGACAAAGAAAAACTAGGAAGTTTATTCAGTAGCCAACACTTGTTAAGCCTCTGCTTTTCCACATGCCTTGCTTTAGTTATATCACCCTAAAAAATCTTTTGAACATTAAGTGTTTAAATGGCAGGTATATTAAGCAGAAATTTTCTATACTTGGGAAATTATAAAACGAATGCTGCTGAACAGGATATAACAGCAATGATTTTTTGAAAACATTTTTGGCAGTCCATTGTTCATACTAACAAAAAACATTTTCATGAATAAAGCCCAAAGCTAAGATAATTCTTGAGAAGATGCAATATCCCAATAAATCAAAGGGAGATTCTAAAATGTGACATCATGAGGCCTTGGGCTGGACATCCAGACAGGATAGAAAAGGTAACAATATTTACACACTCCTTCTATTCAATGTTTAAAGGATTGGCTGGGCTGTGGAGATGAGAAAATATGTGCAGAGATGCTGATTAAAGATAGGAAGGCTGAATTGGACTCCACTGGGCACAGAGCCACAGGGAAGCATCTGTTTAAGGCTACATGTGATAAAAGTTACTAACAGAATAAAAATGACATCACAGGACACATGCCCTTAGGTTACTTGGTTAAGTTTTGCTCATTAAGGACCTTTCTGAGATTTATTCTAGGTAGTTAATTCATTTCACAAACACTAATATAGTACTTATAATGTGCCAGGTTCTGCTCTGAGTGCTTTATAAATATTAACTAATTTGATCATCATTAACAACCCTGTGAGGTAAGTACTATTATTAGCTCCATTTTACAGATGAGGGAACAGGCACAGAGGGATAAAGCAAAGTGCCCAAGATCATAAGGCTTCAAAACGTTGATCTTGGACTCAAACCCCTTTTAAGGTAAGAAATGATACCTTTGACTAGGAAGAGACATTTGTCCTAGAAAAATCCTTGAACTGGCCTGAGTTCTAGGAAAAAGCAGCACCAGAATGGACACTCCACCAGCATATGAGAATGTCAGGATATGATCTCTAAATCACTTTTAATTTTAACAAGATAAAAATGAACTGTACACAGATGAATCCAGGAGTTCCACCCTCAGTAAAGGCCCTTAGAAGTTTGAATTTGTTTTGAAATGTCTAAAGTGAAATCATACAGTTTTAACACTACATACCAGCTAAACAACTACCAGCTGATTCAGGAAGTACTTGCTTCTTTATCACAGAGATGAGCATAAAAAATACTGAATAAATACTAAGCATGATATAAAAAAAGTGGTTTCAAATGAGGTTTAAGAATAACCTTGTACATCCCAATTCATTACTTTATCGTATTCATGAATTCTTTGCTTTATGTGAGAAAGTTTATTCTTTAGATAATCACAGCGTTCTTTTTTTTCCAGAAATGTAGGATCCTGGAAAAGAAAAACAGCTGTTATTTCAGAGAAACACACATTATCACCTAGAACATGCCCCTTCATAGCAGATTTTCCTGCAGCACATTTCAAAGTCTGCCTAGTAACAGTTAACCTCATTATTTTCTTTTAAAGAATGTAAGAATACACACACTTCCGGGAAGATGGCAGCGTGAGCAGGGCGGCAGAAATCTTCTCCCAACACTATATTTATGTACAAAAATACAGCAAATACAACTATTCCTAAAAGAGAGACCAGAATACACAGGAAAGCGCACAGCGTGCAGCTACACCCGAGAGGACTCGGCACCCAAGAGGCGGGTAAGATACGGAGCCGCGACCCGGTGGGACCCGAGCACTCCCCCACACCAGCACACCGGCGGGAGGAGAGGATTCAGAGCTGGGAGGGAGTGGAAGTACACCCCGTGAAATAACCAGCCCCAGAGATCTGCACGGGGAGCACTGACACACATCACGCAGTGTAGCGGAGATTGGAGAGACAGAGGGGCAGGATCTGAGCAGGAAGGCGCCAGGGTGCTTGCAGCTGCCTCCCGGGAAGGAAAAAAAAAGAAAAGAAAAGCATGCGCTTTCTTCAGCGATCTTAAAGAGACAGGAGCCCAGTGGAGGAGCCAGATCACCCCAGCACACTCAGCCCAGCAGGCTGGGAGTCCTGGGGAGTTTCGGACCCCTTAGCTGGTGACTGGAAAAGCGTGGCCGCACTTAGACTTCTCACTGGGATCAACAGCCTCCCATTCGTTCCCACCCCGGCCAGAGCTATAAAGGGCCCTGTGGAGTGGCGTGGCCACAGCTGCGGAATAGTGGGGCAACAGCGCCACCTACAGCATCCCCACAGAATCTACTCCCGGTGGGGTTTTTTTTTAGTTTAGTTTTTGTTGTTGTTGTTTTTTCTTTTCTTTCTTTCTTTCTTTCCTTCTTTTTTCTCTTTTTAAAGTCTTAAAGAGCCCATCTGACATACGTGGCAACTACCAGTGACCACATCTATAGCCATGAAAAGACAGAGGAATATGGTCCAGACTAAAATCAACCAGACAACCCCAGAGAGGGAGCCTGAAGGGATGGAAATGCACAGTCTCCCTGAAAAATAATTCAGAATAAAAGTCATAACCATGCTGATGGACCTACAGAGAAATGTGCAAGAGGTGAGGGAGGAGGTGAGGGAAGTGAGGAAAGACAATGCAGAAATCAGACAAGCGATCGACGGGCTTAACAGCAGACTGGATGAGATGCAAGACACTGTTAATGGAATAGAAATCAGAGAACAGGAATACAGACAAACTGAGGCAGAGAGAGATAAAAGGATCTCTAGGAATGAAAGAATAGTAAGAGAACTGTGTGACCAAGCCAAACTGAAAAATATTCGCATTATAGGAGTACCAGAGGAAGGAGAGAGAGAAAAAGGGATAGAAAGTGTCTTTGAAGAAATAATTGCTGAAAAGTTCCCCACACTGGGGAAGGAAATAAGTCTCGCAGTCCACGGAAGCCCACAGATCTCCCAACACAAGGGACCCAAGGAAGATAACACCAAGACACATAATAATTAAAATGGCAAAGATCAAAGATAAAGACAGAGTATTAAAGGCAGCTAGAGAGAGAAAAAAGATCACCTACAAAGGAAAACCCATCAGACTATCATCAGACTTCCCAACAGAAACCTTACAGGCCAGAAGAGAATGGCATGATATATATAATGTTATGAAACACAAGGGCCTTGAACCAAGAATATCGTATCCAGCACGACTATCATTTAAATATGACGGAGGGATTAAACAATTTCCAGACAAACGAAAGTTGAGAGAGTTTGCCTGTCATAAACTACCACTACAGGATATCTTAAACCAACTGCTCTAGAGCCCCTAAGGCTTAAAAGATGTCACCAGAGAAAATAAAATCATAGCAAAGAAAGGAGACCATCCAAATATTAACTAAAGGCAAAGAATAAAACACCTAGTATATAAAGAATGGAGGAGGAAGAATAAGAAGGGAGAGAAATAAAGAAACATCACACACTGTTTACAATAACTTAACAAGAGAGTTAAGTTAGATTGTTAGATAGTAAAGAAGCAACCCTTGAACCTTTGGTAACCATGAATCTAAAGCCAGCAATGGCAATAAGTACATTTCTATCAATAATCACCCTAAATGTAAATGGACTGAATGCACCAATCAAAAGACACAGAGTAACAGAATGGATAAAAAAGCAAGACCCATCTATATGCTGCTTACAAGAGACTCACTGCAAACCCAACGATATACACAGACTAGAAGTGAAGGGATGGAAAAAGATATTTCATGCAAACAACAAGGAGAAAAAAGCAGGTGTTGCAGTACTTGTATCAGACAAAATAGACTTCAAAACGAAGAAAGTAGCAAAAGATAAAGAAGGACATTACATAATGATAAAGGGGTCAGTCCAACAAGAAGATATAACCATTATAAATATATATGCACCTAACACAGGAGCGCCAGCATATGTGAGACAAATACTAACAGAATTAAAGGAGGAAATAGACAGCAATGCATTCATCTTAGGAGACTTCAACACACCACTCACTCCAGAGGACAGATCAACCAGACAGAAAATAAGTAAAGACACAGAGGCACTGAACAACACACTAGAACAGATGGACCTAACAGACATCTACAGAACTCTACACCCAAAAGCAACAGGATACACATTCTTCTCAAGTGCACATGGAACATTTTCCAGAATAGACCACATACTAGGCCACAAAAAGAACCTCAGTAAATTCAAAAATATTGAAATCCTACCAACCAACTTCTCAGATCACAAAGGTATAAAACTAGAAATAAATTTTAGAAAGAAATCAAAAAGGCTCACAAATACATGGAGACTTAACAACATTCTCCTAATTAATCAATGGGTTAACGACCAAATCAAAACAGAAATCAAAGAATATATGGAGACTAATGACAACAACAACACAAGCCACAACTTCTGTGGGACGCAGCAAAGGCAGTTCTAAGAGGAAAGTATATTGCAATCCAGGCCTATTTAAAGAAGGAAGAACATTCCCAAATGAACAGTCTAAAGACACAATTACTGAAATTGGAAAAAGAAGAACAAATGAGGCCCAAAGTCACCAGAAGGAGGGACATAATAAAGATCAGAGAAGAAATAAATAAAATTGAGAAGAATAAAACAATAAAGAAAATCAATGAAACCAAAAGCTGGTTCTTTGAAAAAATAAACAAAATAGATAAACCCCTAGCCAGACTCATTAAGAGAAAAAGAGAATCTACACACATAAACAGAATCAGAAATGAGAAAGGAAAAATAATGACGGACCCCACAGAAATACAAAGAATTATAAGAGAATATTATGAGAATCTATATGCTAACAAGCTGGAAAACCTAGAAGAAATGGACAACTTCTTAGAAAAATACAACCTTCCAAGACTGACCAAGCAAGAAACAGAAAAACTAAACAGACCAAACACCAGCGACGAAATCGAATTGGTAATCAAAAAACTACCCAAGAACAAAACCCCCGGGCCTGATGGATTCACCTCTGAATTCTACCAGACATATAGAGAAGAAATAACACCCATTCTCCTTAAAGTTTTCCAAAAAATAGAAGAGGAGGGAATACTTCCAAACGCATTCTATGAAGCCAGCATCACTCTAATACCAAAACCAGGCAAAGACCTCACCAAAAAAGAAAATTACAGACCAATATCCCTGATGAACGTAGATGCAAAAATACTCAACAAAATATTGGCAAACCGAATTCAAAAATACATCAAGAGGATCATACACCATGATCAAGTGGGATTCATCCCAGGGATGCAAGGATGGTACAACATTCGAAAATCCATCAACATCATCCACCACATCAACAGAAAGAAGAACAAAAACCACATGATCATCTCCATAGATGCTGAAAAAGCATTTGACAAAATACAGCATCCATTCATGATTAAAACTCTCAACAAAATGGGTATACATACGGCCAGTACCTCAACATCATAAAGGCCATATATGACAAACCCACAGCCAACATCAAAGTTAACGGCGAGAAGCTGAAAGCTTTTCATCTAAGATCGGGAACAAGACAGGGATGCCCACTCTTTCCACTGTTACTCAACATAGTACTGGAGGTCCTAGCTAAGGCAATCAGATAAAACAAAGAAATACAAGGCATCCAGATTGGTAAAGAAGAAGTCAAACTGTCACTATTTGCAGATGACATGATATTGTACATAAAAAACCCTAAAGACTCCATTCCAAAACTACTAGAATATCTGAATTCAGAAATTTGCAGGATACAAAATTAACACACAGAAATCTGTTGCTTTCCTATACACTAATGATGAACTAACAGAAAGAGAGATCAGAAAAACAATTCCATTCACAATTGCATCAAAAAGAATAAAATACCTAGGAATAAACCTAATGAAGGAAGTGAAAGACCTGTATTCTGAAAACTACAAGACACTCCTAAGAGAAATTAAAGAGGACACTAACAAATGGAAATGCATCCCATGCTCTTGGCTAGGAAGAATAAATATTGTCAAAATGGCTATATTACCTAAAGCAATCTACAGATTCAATGCAATCCTTATCAAACTACCAACAGCTTTCTTCAATGAACTGGAACAAATAATTCTAAAATTCATATGGAACCACAAAAGACCCTGAATAGCCAAAGCAATCCTGAGAAGGAGGAATAAAACAGGGGAATTACGCTCCCTGACTTCAAGCTCTACTACAAAGCCACAGTAATCAAGACAATTTGGTATTGGCACAAAAACAGACCCACAGACCAGTGGAACAGAATAGAAAATCCAGACATTAACCCTAACATATACGGTCAATTAATATATGATAAAGAAGCCTTGGATATACAATGGGAGATGACAGCCTCTTCGGCAGCTGGTGTTGGCAAAACTGGAGAGCTACATGTAAGAGAATGAAACTGGACTACTGTATAACCCCATACACAAAAGTAAACTCAAAATGGATCAAAGACCTGAATGTAAGTCATGAAACCATAAAACTCTTAGAAAAAAACATAAGCAAAAATCTCTTGGATATAAACATGAGCGACTTCTTCATGAACATATCTCCCTGGGCAAGGGAAACAAAAGCAAAAATGAACAAGTGGGACTATATCAAGCTGAAAAGCTTCTGTTCAGCAAAGGACACCATCAGTAGAACAAAAAGACATCCTACAGTATGGGAGAATATATTCATAAATGACGTATCTGATAAAGGGTTGACATCCAAAATATATAAAGAACTCACGCACCTTAACAAACAAAAAGCAAACAATCCAATTAAGAAATGGTCAGAGGACATGAATAGACACTTCTCTAAAGAAGAAATTCAGATGGCCAACAGGCACATGAAAAGATGCTCCACATCGTTAATCATCAGAGAAATGCAGATTAAAACCACAATGAGATATCATCTCACACCAGTGAGGATGGCTAACATCCAAAACACAAACAACAACAAATGTTGGTGAGGATGTGGAAAAAAGGGAACCCTCCTACACTGCTGGTGGGACCGCAAATTAGGTCAACCATTGTGGAAAGCAGTATAGAGGTTCCTCAAAAAACTCAAAATAGAAATACCATTTGACCCAGGAATTCCACTCCTAGGAATTCACCCTAAGAATGCAGCAGCCCAGTTTGAAAAAGACATATGCACCCCTATGTTTATGGCAGCACTATTTACAATAGCCAAGAAATGGAAGCAACCTAAGTGTCCATCAGTAGATGAATAGATAAAGAAGATGTGGTACATATACACAGTGGAATATTATTCAGCCATAAGAAGAAAACAAATCCTACCATTTGCAACAACATGGATGAGCTAGAGGGTATTATGTTCAGTGAAATAAGCCAAGCCGAAAAAGACAAGTATCAAATGATTTCACTCATATGTGGAGTATAGGAACAAAGAAAAAATACTGAAGGAACAAAACAGCAGCAGACTCACAGAACCCAAGCACGGACTAATAGTTACCAAAGGGAAAGGGACTGGGGAAGATGGGTGGGAAGGGAGGGATAAGAGGCAAAAAGGGGCATTACGATTAGCAGACGTTATGTTGGGGGGCACTTGGAGGGCTGTACAAGTCAGAGAAGACAAGTAGTGATTCTATAGCATCTCACTACGCTGATGGACCGTGAATGTAATGGGGTTGGTGGGCGGGACCTGATGAAGGGGGTAGTTTAATAACCATAATATTGCACATGTAACTGTAGATTAATGATACCAAAATAAATTATATAAAAAAATAAAAAATAAAATAAATAAAATACAATCTTCAAGAAAAAAGAAAAAAAATAATAAAGAATGTAAGAATACTATTTTTATTACTAGAAATAATTCCTGCCAACCCTTCATTGTGTATCAGTCCAGATTCACTTTCAATTATGCATATATTTTTTTTTTCTGTGGACTTAATTTTTTTAGAACAGTTTTAGGTTCATAGCAGATGAGAGTGGGAGGTAGAGAGCTGAGGCACCTTTAACTTTAGTAGCTTAAAATGCATACAAAAGTAAACAGCAAGCATAGAAAAAGGTAATGAAAGTTCTCTCCAGACTCTACTGATCTGTGCAATTAAGTAAGAAAGGAGTTAGAAACATGTAAATAACTTAATCTTTTTGAAAGAAACGTGGGTGAAGAGGTTTATATGCATGCTCATCTCCCTAAGTTGCTAAGGCAGGACACAGCAGGATGCATTTGGGACAGAGATGGGAAGAAAAGGCATCTAGCACCCACCCATGCTCCCTAACAAGTAACATCTTAAGAAATACAAAAAAAGAACTCCTTTAGTTAAAAGAATCTAAAGTGTCTATTGCCACCATTGGTCCTGGAAAAGAATATACTTTGAAGAAAATGGTTTTACTCACATTCTTTTTTTTCTTAAACTCTTCATGAATTCTTGAAATTCTCTCATGTTCCTAAAAGTAAGATAATGTATACTTGAACTAAAACTATTTAGTCAACTTATATCTTAGAATGTCTCAAAGGACAATGGCAATCAGAACAGAAAACAGTTTTTTACCTAAGACCATAATGAGAACATTCACACAGAAAATTCAATTCACTGAACAAATATCCGAGGGCTTACTATCTTCCAGGCACAAGGATCCAGAGAGAAAGGTCCCTACATGCATGAAACCAGAACCGAGGCCAATGCCATTGTTGGCCAGCTGTCTGACCCTTGGCAAGATAGTTATCCTAAGACTTATGTTTCTGTATCAGAAGAATGGAAATAATAATTATTAATTACCCCATAAGGTTGTAAGAAGGTACACTTATTTGAAATGATGCATATAAAGTGCCTGGCACATAATAACCACATCAGCAAATATTAAGTATCACTCTCATCCTCTCTTAAAAGTTCTTTTTCAAGTTATTAAATACTGGGATTGAGAGGTTGAGATTATTCAACTTTGCAAAATAGCTAGTATAAGGTTCCTTCTAACTTTACTCTAAGTTTTATAATAAATATGAACTTTGTTAAGGAATCAGACAGTCTGTCCAAAGGGATTAGAGTACTAGAGCAATGTAAATCTATGCTTTAGCCATTGTCAGGCACTGTAAACCTAATACATAAAAAATAAAATGTAATAATTTATAGTTCTAAAAGCCTCCCTGAGAACATCTGCCATCACTTACCCACAGCCTTTCCCACTATATTTTAATTCTTCAATGTCTTTTACATACTGAGAGCATGAGTTTCATTTGTCCTGACTGCTTGCCAGCAGCGAGATGAACTTGGTAATTTGATTGTCATTGTATTTACAGGTCCTGGATGGGGTCAAACTAGCTGGCTGGGTGGGGCTAGGGTGCTGTGCTGGAGAGACAGCAGAGATACAAGCTGTAAAACCTATCCTACAGTCATCAGAGAAACCAAATTTAAGACGGTCAGACCAGACACTTTATTTTGAGCAATAATCCTATTTTATGGGCCTAGTAAAGTCATGTGATTGTTTACTTTTTCAAGGGTGCACAGCCAGGTGTGTAAGGAACCCATGCCTCCAAATAGGCCCACTGGGCTTTGAAACACCTGCCTCAGGATGTGCTGGGAATGAAGGAGCCTTGCTGCCCACAGCAAAGTTCAGCCTGTGGCCGATGGGAAGGTAACTTCATGATACAATTATATTTCTATTTTAGATAAGGACTGGAGGAGACATCACATCTAACTGTGGCCCTATCATTTGGCTACTTTCTTGCTATACCATGTTAAAAACCAGAGGAAATGACTATTGCCGATATTATGTGGAAATATCATGGAGGACCCAGTCTCTCGGCTCCTACGGTAATCAGGACCCTCTCACCCAACAGCTGCAGTCCCACAGGCCTGAGCCCTTGCCCACTCATACAAATCCTACAAACCAGAGACCACTGGGCCCTGGCTCAAGGACTACACCTCACGGTTGAGTTTCTCTGCATCATGTCTGTCACGCAGCTTGCTCTTCCCAACCGCTGCTGATCCAGATTCCAGGGGCCTGCCCCTTCCTTCCTGCACGCCCTTGAGATCCTCTAAACTTGGCTGCCCTGCTTGGACCTGTGGACCTTGCTTGTTTTCCGAATGGTACTACTGACCCTTGACCTGCAGTATTTGCTGGATTTTTCCTGCTTCCTTATACTGGCATCTCTTAGCTAACACTACTCCATTGCTCCAGGATTAGGAAAATGTCACTGTTCTATACACTTGGCTTAGATGCTCATGAATACAACTGATGTAAATGTACACTTAAAAGTCTTTGGCCAAAACAAAGTTGCCCAACTAATACGGGTCTTAGGAGGAGAATATAATATGTATATATATTGTATATACATAAATTTGTTTGACATTTGGTAAAAAATACTATATGAGTTTAAAATTTTTAATTACACAATAGATTTATATGTCCTCTTTAAAAAGGATACGGTACTGTGCACCTGTTCAGAGCAGCATTATTCATTAATAGCCAAATGTGGAAAGAACCCAAATGTCCTTTGGATAAACGGGGATAAAAAAAGTGTGTTATATCCATACAATGAAATATTATTACTCCAGAACAAAAAAGGAATGAGGTACTGATTCTTGATACAAAATAGATGAACCTTCAAGAAATTCTACCAAGTGAAAGAAGCCAGACACATTAAGGCTACATACTTAGCATTGCATTTCTATGAAATGTTCACAATAAGCAAATCCATACACATAGAAAATACATTAGTAGCTGTCAGTGGTTGGAGGGAGGTGGGAATAGGGAATGACTGCTAATGGGCATGGGGTTTCTTTTTGGGGTGATGAAAATGTTCTAAAATGAGAGAGGGTAATGGTTAACATTACAACTTTGTGAATATACTAAAATCCACTGAACTGTACACTTAAAAAGTGTGAATTTTATGGTATATGAATTATATCTCAATAAAAAAATGCATGACAAAAAATGTCATCAATTATTAGGGCATTTCAGAGGTATTAAAATGTGCAGAGAAAAAAAAGGAGAGAGAGACCATTATAGAAAATGCTTGAGTCCCCTAGGTCTGCCATCTTCACCTTGGATTTCCTCTCTCCACATCAGTCTGGCAGATATGCCCAGCGGCCCGCGTCCGCAGCTCCAGCCCACTCCCCACGCTTCGCCACTGCGTCCTTGGCCAGGAGGGCCTGGGCCGGTGACTTACCAGTGTGCAGAGAACGCACAGTCCCTGGTGGCTCCCTACCTCCCGCCCACCCCTTTGTGAATACACCTCCCTCAAATTACCTTAGTTTGAGTGTGCCATGTTTCCTTATTGACCCTGACTGACTTAGTATGTATCTTAAGCACATTTATATTTTATTTAAATAAGGAAATAAAATACTGATTGATTGAAGGCAAATGACATATGATTTGGATTGCAATCTCGACTAGTCACCTTGAAGATCTCAAATGACCTTCCTAGACACAGTCAGCAGATGTAGATGGTGATGGCTTCTTTACATTTCAAAAAAGGTTAGATTTTCTCCTTCCTCTATCAATGCACCTCCTAAGCAACTGCAGGCACTGACCTGTAGGTTATCTGAATGATGCGGCAACCTGCCCATCACTGCATCCAGCTCATCAAACTTCCTCAAGATGGCCTGAACTTCTGCAGACAGCTCTTTGTACTCTGAAAACTGATCTTGGAACACAGCTTTATAGCGTTCTCGTTCATCATCTGTCTGAATCATCGGGTATTTCCTAAGGGGGAAAAAAAAGTTATAACTTTTCCACTAATACAAGCTGAATGGAAAATCAGGTTAACTTATTCCTCACTGACCACACTGTACCTTCATTCCATACACTACCTCTCATGTAACAAACAGCTGTTCAAATACAAATGGTTTCAAGCAGAGTGTTAATTTGGAGACAAACCAGAAAACGAAAAGTCCAAATGTAACCTCTCAATTTCCTCCTTGAAGGAGGATTTAGAAAGATACTCACGCCACATAGTCGGGCATCACGATAGGTTTAGGGATGTGGCCTGGGGGGATGTGTCCGCTCAGTAGTTCAGGTTTCATTCTTGTTGCTCTCAATTCTTTGAAATTAACTTCTTGATCTCTCTGTCTGTCACCACAGCTGGCCATTTCACACTACAGTTAGGGAGAAAAAGAGGATTCATTTATAAGCAGGAGCAGAAGGGGAAAAAAATGAATTTATTCTTAGAAGAAAATGGAAGAGAAAAGTGGACAGCAATTACTGTTACACTTCAGAATTACATTTTATAGTTACAAGGCTGTTTTGAAGGTTTCTGTAATGGCTAAAGAGAATCACACTGAGATATGGGAGTACAAAACAGGCTAAACATCCTCCGGCCCCAGCCACGTATATGTCAAAATTGAATGAGGACATGTCAAATGTGGAGTCTGATGTACTTTATTTAGGTTTTACATCCCAACAAACTGTAAATGAATAAAAAACTAATTCAAAAAAGAAATTCAGGGGTAAAAATATAATAAGCCTCCTTAAATGGAAAAAGAAAAAAAAATGACACTGAAACTAGAGATAAATCAATCACAAAGTAGCCAGTGAGTAGTGTTCACTATCTGAAAAAGAGAGCAAGCAAATCCAGAGGAAAGGGGTGGAGGTCTCACCTGCCCAAGTATTCTTTACCTGTGATTCTCTGAAGAGGGCTGGCATCCTGGAGGTGGTGGGCTAAGTCACCCTGGTTTCTAAACGGGAGAACTCCTATAGGTCTTTTTAGTAAAAACGGGTACATTCCAAAGAGGTGAAAAGAACACAGGGTGAAATGGCCCAGGAAAGAAGAAGGTATCAGGGGACAGGCCTTAGGAGCTCAAATAGCCAACAGAAGGGGACGAAGTAGGAGCAGAAGGTCCAGGGGACTCACTCTAGAAAGGGCGGTATGCTGGATGTGCAGCTCTGGGGCTGGGAAAAGGCCGCTGGGACTCCCCTGGGCACGCCCAGAACACCACCACATTGGTGAGGCTTCTGGATGCCAGGAGAGGAGTACCCATGTCACACATAAAGGAGCAGGGTTTCTGAGATGTTATGTGAATTCTCCAGTCTCACAGCTATGAGGTGGAAAGGCCATGATTAAAACCCGTGACTTTTGGCTCATTGATATTTTAAATGAGTAATACGAGAAAGGTTCACTTAAATATGTATCACTTAATCCTAAAGTCTCCTCAAGTCTTGGTAGCATACTGGAAATGAATTGTGATGGGCAGGGCAGGTATTCCGTAGAGCCAGAGGAAAGTTAGCCTGTGCTCGGGCACATGGGCTCCTCTAAGAGCAACAAGTTCCTCTCCACCAATGCGTTGGGCCTTAGGACACACTTGCAGAGTTAAACTTGCTGAACAAAACGGAGAATGGCTTGGGAGGGCCCCTACTTCACAACAACAAAATACAAAGCAGGATCTTAAAACCTTGCTCTTTATCTTGCCAGCAGCTTTAAAAGCCCTTTGTTTCCTGATTTCCTATATCTGAGGCTGCCTTTGAGGTCTGGTTTTTAACATTAGCTCATTCTAACAACACCAGCTCTTGACTCAGCAGATAGCGCAGACTGTGGAGGCTGCTAACAGACCCCAGGGAAGGTTATGAAGAGGGACCTGCATCGAGGGCACTAGTTGGAAGGGGAACCAGCATGAGGAGAAGTGCCCAGCCACGGAGCCCAAAACAGTAAGAAACCCCAAAGGAAACAAGATTAAATGAGAGTATTTTCAGGAAGACATTATGTGGTGGTTTGTGTCTATTCTTTGTTCTCTGCTGGTGAGGATGCTGTTTCTTCATCCTGATGAATTCCTCCTATGTGTTTAATCTTGAAAATGGGTAGTGGCATTAAAATTAGGGGAAACTATTTTGGCTTAAATAAATTGATTTCTATTTCACGGCATCCCTCTTTAGCAACCATTTTAAACAACCATTTAACAGCTTGTTTCTCCCACGGCTGGCAGAGGAAGCCGCTGCGGACATGTGACCCTCAAGCTCCCGCAGCAGCCCAAGGTGGCAAGCTCAGATTTCCGGTCAAATTCATTAATTCTGCCCAGGTAGTTACACAGGCAGGAGAGTCCATAGAAAGTTTTTTTTTTCCCTAAAGTTTTTTCAAGCAGGAACTATTCATTTTCCCTATTTGCCCATCCCTAATCCCAAGATTTACCTTTTAATATAGTAAGGGAGTATTCAGAAGTCAGAATGTTTCCACACAGCCTACCTCATCTGCTTTAAATTTTTATTTTTCCTCTCTTAACATTTTCTTCCACTCTTTTTTGGGTGAACCCCACTCACCATCAATTCAGAAAACCTTAGAGGGAAAAACAAAATCTGACACTAGACTTGAGACAAAGAACCAAAATCTCTTAGGCTTCCATGGGAAGGATGAGCCAGGCTCCGGCCCTGGGTCATACCACTCTCAAACGGTACTCCTGATTACAAACCCACGGCCCCAGATTTCACGCAACCTTTCATTGCTTCTAGCAAATGTAGTCTTGTCAGCAAACAGCAGAAATGCTTTAATGTGCAGCAAGAGAAAAGTCATTAAGCAGCGGGGTAAGTAATGCTATGGATATAATTACTAAGGCTTTCAAATTAAAACATAGGCTGAATGAATATGCTGTCAAGTTAGAAATAGGAGAGCTAGATACGTGTTTCAGTGTGCATTTGTCAATTTCTGATTCTCTGTCCCTCTGAACATATAATGTAATGATGTACTGGCCCCTGATCCCAACCCACACCATCACTTTTAATGCCCAGACTACATTTTGACTTTCCTAGTTTAGAAAAGAAATATGTTCATTACTTAGGGATTTATTAGAATTTGTTTTTGTCTCTGTTTGATCTTAGTTTATGTCTGTATATTATTTCTTTTAAAAATGATCTTATTTGCTTTTTAAAAATTGTATTTGTTAAAATACAAAATAAGAGATAGTTCCAAACAAGGGACAGGCAACTTAAGTTCAGAGAGGTAAGTAATTTCCTCGGAATCACAGAGCTTGTAGTACTCAAATTCAGATTTGCCTGATTCCAAAGTTTATTTTCTTTTCATCACACTTCACTGCATCTCCTGTGGTAGCCTGACAATTCTTCCCTCCTAAGAACGAGGAAGGGAGTAGGTGAAAACCATCCCCAATGAGGAAATGGAGATCCAATCTTTTCTATAAAGTTTCTTGTTGATAAGTCAATAAAAATCCCTCAATTAAGTCATGAGATTCCCTTTTTTTTATACCCTTCCCCGAGATTCCCTTTCGCAGTGGTCTGCTTCTAGAATATACCTAAATATGTTGGTCCACAGTGACCCATCTCCCACGAAATGAGGCCTTTGAAAGGATGTTCTTACATTCAACTCCCATATCTTGAAAGAGCAGAAGTTAACTGGATTGCTATGATTTCTCAAGAAGTTCTGGAATGGGGGTTCCAACTCTAGTAAAGTTATTCCTAACCATTCCAGGCCCTCAGGATCTAGGACCCCACACCACCACCTGGACATGCTGGGCACCAGCTTTCTTGGGCAGCCTGAAGAGAGGTAAGAGGCACTCTGGAGCTCTCCGATGGAGAGTCCTAATCCTGCCCCACCTGTGGAGCCTGCGTCAGCCACACTCTCACCAAACAATGACGCTGACCACCTTCACCTTACCATCTGAGGCAACTTCCTCCAATTCAACAAAACCTTTCAGGTTGACTCTTCTCTGCACTTAATCCCATTGGTGAATCTTACCACTTCACCAGGAAACCCATACCCTGGCCAAGAATGACCACCACTGCCACATCACAGCCACACTGCTGCTCGGTGAAAGCCTTGTCCATCCTGGTGTGAGCATATGCAACGTGAACACCACCTTTAACCCCCACAAGGCAAATAAATTCTTCTCTTATGTTCCTGAGGAAAGTCTGAAAAATACTTCTTAACATTAGCACTCTGACTTGCTAACCCTGATATCAGATTTTGATATCACCTGTTAAGAGTGTTAGAAACTGAATTCCCTTATATATAAGTTTTTAGGCCCCTTTTCCATTTTAAACACTTTCTAATCCTGATCCATACTCTAAACCAAAGTCCTTTTAAACTTGATATTTTCCATGCAGTGGACATTACTTTAGGACTCCTACTGGGCTGTGATGTAGCAATGGCAGTCATTCCTAACCAGGGTTTCCACTCAGTACCTCTGAAGGGGTAGGATTCACCAGGGGGTTAAGGCAATCCTGGCGATCCTGAACGAGAGTACTGGCAATGATATCTCTCCTTCTTTCCCTGTTGCCCCACAGCCAGTTGCCCTTCTAAAGGCAACTACTATTATCGGTTTCAGGTATATCTGGTATGTTCATTTTAGACAGCCTGAAGTGAGCATCCATTTAGCTTACTCTGATGGTTAGTACCACTGAGTTAGAATGAGTCTAATCAAATGTATTCTGACAGCAATAAATGCTGAATAAATGAACACTTAAAGCTAAAATACAAGAGAATCAGGAAGCTAAAATGAAGTACAATAAAAAGAAACAAAAAGCCACACACACACACACAAATTATTGCTCTAATTCTATGAACATTGCTTAAAGTGTATAGGTTTGTAGCACTAGGTCCACACTACCTTGTGAGAGAGAGAGAGAAACTCTTCAGTATTCTGTAGACCAGCTAATACAGCCACACTTGTCCCAGGCCTGGTCAGTCAAGACTGGCCAGGTATATCCTGATTTTTAAAGATTTATGAATATATATATATATATATATATATACACACACACACACATACATATTATATATTATATATATAAACGAGCAAGGTTCAAAGGTTCAACTGCAAGTCAGATGGCTTCATATACATGTCTGAAATATTTAATGCAACTGACTCATAGAAACTGTGGTTAATTACAAATCCCAGAAGATGCATTGACCAATTAACAATGCTGAATTTGAGACATTATCATCCATAAACTGGTTTCCCCAAGAAATATCAGAGAAACACAAATCTCTAAGCAAGTTATTTAGTTTAGTTGAAGAATTCTTCTTTCCTCACGCTCTTTTTTCTCTCTCACAGACACACACAAACTCGTACAATCACATTCTACTAACGTTTTGTCTGTGTTTTTCTTTTTCACTAGGTTTTTAAGCCCCTGGAAAATGGAGATGATGTTTCCTGTGGTATTTATATCACTGGCCCACAGCCTAGCTGGCACATGTTTGTTCAATGAATGAATTAATGATGACACTGATGAATTAATCACATCATTCCTTGGACAGACTGTCACACATCTACATCATAAATCCCTCATTTCAGTGTGAACAAAACGTGTTCAAATAGCATTTGTATGTTATAACATAGAGAATAAAGTTAAAAAGACCTCATAAAAGTTATTTGCAAAACATATGCCATTAACAAAGAACATGTACAAAGCAGCAGCCCAGCAAACTATTGGGCAAGATGTGAACAGACACGGAAGAAAATGCACACATAACATGAAAAATGCTCAACCTCACTCCCAGTAAGAGAAATGCAAATTATAACTATATTAGATACCATTTTTCACCTATCAGGTTGACAGATGTGTTGTCAGGGTGTGAGGAGCCTGGAGTGCTGTTGGGAAGGGAAATTGACAAAACTTCTACTGGGCAGTCTGGAAGTCAAAACAAAATGATACATCCCTTCTGTTCCAGAAATTTGCTTCTCCGAATTTATCTTTCAGGTGTGCTTATACACATATGGAAGGAAGTATATACAATATGTATAAGGTTATTCATTGTAGCTTTGTTTTTGATAGTGAAAGATTGGAAACAACCTAAATGTTCACTTATGGTTAAATAAATTATGGTACATCCATCAAAGGATTACTGTGTATGCACTAGTTCTTTATGTACAAATAGGGAAACATCTTAGAAATGTATTGTTACATGAAAAAACTAACAGACATAACAGTGTGCATAGTATATTACCATTTGTGTAAAACTGGGAGTAAACCATATATATACATATATTGTGGGGACAATTAGACAAATTGCTTTGAATTACCTACAGATTTTATTTATTCTTTTCTCCCATTACCTTGCACAATTAAAGAGTTTGGGACAGTTATACCATTAAATTAACAGAAAAAAAGCCATATATACATATATATGGCACACAATTCTGAAGGAAACACCAGATGGTGATAACACTGGTCACCTTCAAGCAGGACTGCTGGGAAGCTGACATGCAGGTGTGAGAGAAGACTTTGTATTAGAGGCCTTTTTGAATTTTGAACCAAGTGAATATACTCTCTTTTCAAAGAAACAAACAAATCCAATGTTTAGATTAACTTTCTGCTTAGAAATAATTCCCAATCTATGGCATCTTACTACACTGATGGACACTGATGCAATGGTGGGGGTGAGGACTAGATAATATGGGTGAAGGTTGAAACCACAATGTTCTTCATGTGAAACCTTCATAAGATTGTATATCAATGATACTTAAATAAAAAAAAATAGTATTGTCCCAATGTGAACCTCTTAGCTTTGAGAGAGATGCTATGGTTATGTAAGGTAGTAAGAATAGGGGGAGCTGGATAAAGTGTATATGGGAATGCTCTGTCATGTATTTACAACTTCTCTGCCCATCTAAAATTATTTCAAAATAAAGAAGTTTTTTTTAAAGTTAAACCAAAAAAAAGGAAATAATGCCCAATCTATTTAAAAAGAACTTTTCAGTGAAGTAAAATTATGATTAAAAAATATAATATTATTACATATAGGTAAATAATTATACTAACAGCATCTCAATCTTCTCAGCAAACTTGTGAGGCAGAAATTATTATTGTTATTCCAATTTTACAGATGAAGAAACTGAGACCATGGGAAGGGTTGCATACTGTCACAGCTAGTAAATTCTGGAATAGGTTCTTGCCTACCAGCAAAATCTGACATCTGAAAGCAAGCTGAGAAGGATAGAAAAGAAAGGCACAGAACTTTAAAGAGACTGAAGGAGGTTTGGAAGAATCACCTTCCTTTAAGAAGAATTAAATTTTAGACATAAAAACGAGAACCAACTGTTCACTTGCATAAGCTTTCATCTAACCAAATGAAAAGGAGCTATAAATACCCTTGTCTAATTAGGTCCTTTTAGTATTAGAAAAAAGCTAAAAGTCCTATTATGAACTCAATTTAATAGATACACTTTCAACACAGATAATCTACTCTGTAGATAAACAGATGAGAGAAAAGTATTTAACAAATCTAGAGATAAAATATGTCAACTTCATTCTTACCATTTTCCTTTTCGATGGCAATGATGGCTCACTTATCTGGAACAAAAAAAGAGTTCAAATGATTTTTCAAAAGCATGTAAAACTACAAATATTTCCACCCATTTGCATGCATGGCCCAATCTCTGTTTTACAGAAGTTAATTCATCACTTGATGGATGTTCGTCCTGCTCCTCGGCTATCTTTCAGTGGGCCAGCAGAGAACCAGAGGAAGAGGAATAACTAATTCCCTGTCACTCAGGAGCAGAGAGCTGAGCTGGAAACATGGAGATGGTGGAGATGATTGGATGAACTGCTTTGAATTACCTAAAGATTTTATTTATTCTTGTCTCCCATTACCTTGCACAATTAAAGAGTTTGGGATGGTTACACTATAAAATTAACCGAAAAAAGCCACAGGCTATTATATCTTCTAACTTTTAGAAAGTTACAGCAACACACAAACAGGCACAAGCTAAAATATCAGAGGTTATTCAAGTCTAATCAATAATTATGCAGTCTTAGAGAAACAAGGTTTTGTTGAGAAAGGGAAATGAAAGTATTATGTTGATAATTATAGTCATAGTCATGTAGAATTTTGAAATGACATTAAGAATTCTGCTACTATTAAACTTATACATAATGAGGCAGTGTGTGTTTAACTGTACTTTGTATACACAGATAAAAATTTATGAAATATGCTTAACATGTTGAGATAAATTTTAAGAAATAACTTTTTCAAGTTTTAGTAAGATAAATACATTTTGTAACAAGAGAATATGGATTACGTTGAAACATGCTCAGGTTCTCCATATAACATATGAGGTACTAGTTATAAAGTTGGTCACGTTTTCGTTGTTATGCATAAGATTCATGCAAAAGATTTAAAAACAAAATATACAGGTCAGTGGGGAAATACATACGCTTAATGAGTAAAGACAGGATTTCATTTTTATCTATAATTTTGCCCAATATACCCTGTGCAATTGTATAGTAGCTAGGAAGTCTTGGAAAAATGGGAAAAGAAAAATGCATGATATAGTTGATTTAAAATTAAGAAAAATTTAAGGTAATGCTGATATTTTCAGTTGCATAGGAAATTCTACTCCACACCCTTCCTTAGAAGAGAGCAAAACATTAACTCCTTTCAGGATATAAGGAAGCTAACAGAAATATTCTAACATTTTTGCTACTATTCAAATAAAATAATTTTAAGTAGTGCTTTTATATAATCTTATCTTCTAGGTATTGTTATTATTATTAAGTCTCCTCCTCCTTCTTATAATTAATTGGTTGAATTCTAGAAATAAAAAAAGTGCAGGCAGAGAAGACAAGTAGTGACTCTGTGGCATCTTACTACAGTGATTTCAGTGGGGTACTGGGGGTACTTGGTAATATAGGTGAATGTAGTAACCACAATGTTTTTCATGTGAAACCTTCATAAGAGTGTATATCAATGACATCTACCTTAATAAAAGAAAAAAAGTGCAGGGCTCCTGTCTAATTTTGGAACACTAATATCCTAAAATAGGGACGAAATACCAAAATACCCAGGCAAGTCTTCAATGCAACCCTCTTAATACTAAAAAAGAAAATCAAATGGGATCCACCATATTCTTACTTGATTTTATTTAACTCACTAGAAGTGAGTGGGACTCAACAGATTTAAATAAGCACTTTCCTCCTGTCACTGAAAAATTACGGTTCTTTATTAAGTCTTACCATTCTAAGGAATCAAGATTGCTCTCAAACTTACCTTAACAATGAGATATTTTTTTACTGTATATGTTATTATGCTTTGCAGAAATCTAGTGTCTACTTGCAATGTTATAGTACGGTAACACACCAGAGTTTGTTACCCCAGTCAGAGCATGTCAGATACCCAAGCCAGAGCTTCAACTCGGATCATTAAAAAAAAAAAAAAGGCTTTGTATAAAATCTTTTGAGAACTATACATATTGGACAAGGGAGTAAGTAACAGGAAAAAAAAATTTAAACAAGTGAAAGACTAAAATTCCTTACCTCCTGTCGTTCCATGTATTCCCTGTGTCTCCGAGCTGCCTCATGCCTCCATAACTTTAGGCAAACCAAAGCACTAATGAGATAAACAATCATGGTGACAAACAGGAAGATCATCGCTGCTATCTGTCCTCCTTCTACCCGGCAGAACACTGCATTCATGGGCGTATTAAATAATGGATAGTAGCAGAGTCCACCTCGGTTGGTATCATTCACATAGACTATGGCTGCAGCCATATACAAAATAAACAAGGCAACGTTAATTCCAAATTCAGTTAGGGGCCACCAATTAGAGTCCAAAAGAATGGTCCGATAATACATGGACATGCCAAGAACCAGAATGATAATGGTGGTGATCCACGCTAATCCAGCAACCACGAGAACAAAAGGGGTTTTGGGGCCGCTGTAGTAATAGCCCCCATACATACTGCCAAGACCACCAATGCCTCCTGCGCCATAAGGCTGTGAATATCCAAACAGGTTATACCACTCGCTGTCCTTGTGAATGTAA
Source organism: Smutsia gigantea (assembly GCA_032199065.1). Classification (NCBI taxonomy): domain Eukaryota; kingdom Metazoa; phylum Chordata; class Mammalia; order Pholidota; family Manidae; genus Smutsia; species Smutsia gigantea. The sequence goes on from JAVSCE010006181.1 coordinate 122,647, forward strand.
GCTGTGACACACGCGAAGACGCCGGCCCCCAGAAGCAGCTCCACCACACCCAGAATCCGCAGCAGGCCTGCCCACGACTTCATGTAGGAATAGCGCAGGTTATACTCCTCCACCTTCTCGCTGTATGTGCGGGCCGTTTGTGTTTGTCGGCCTAGAGATCCATAGGGATCCTGGGAAAACATTGCATCAGCCTCTTCCCGGGAATTCAAGGGTCCTTCTGACCCTCCGTAAGGATCTCTGCAGGAGTTCATGGGTGAACGGTGGTTTGCTCTTGCTGGAGAGGCTGGAGGTGAACACTCCACTCCATCGGAGATGTATCTGATGTCAGACACTGGCTTTTCCCATTCAGGGTCCTTTTTCTTCCCTCTGAAGAAGTTCTTCCAGGACTCAGGGACAAAGCGCCTTATGGGTTTGAGATCTGGTGCTACAGCGGGTTCTTCTGTGTCACTTGAGTAGAAGTCTGGGCCGAATGGCGGCTGTAATGGGAGAGGGGGTGGTGGCAAAGGATCAGCGCTCACAGCCAGCGCACCATCGGGAAGAGTCTGGAGGGTTCTTACGGTGCTATCTTGACAAGGCAAGTCCCCTGGGACCTCATCGTAGTGCCCGTTCTGATTCCTGGATCTTCCATCATTTGACGACATTTGTGATTTTTACACCTGTGGCCAAGATAAAAGTTACCACTTATACTGAGTTATTCATTCTTTCAACGGTGCTGATTTTATTCACTTAGTAGCAAGTGATCATATTTAGGAAACCAACATGACCATGTTCAATTTTATGCTATATAGAAATGACAACATAAATATGTGTATTTTAAACATATGGAACAATTACCTTAACCAGGGATACAGTCATTGTTCTATGTGATTTTAAGGGCAATTCAAATTTTAAATCTTAGCTCTGAATTAAAACATAAGTTTAATATACCTATGAGCCTATAAACAACAAAATGTAAAAACTAAAAATGAGACTAAATTTTAGTAATACAGGATGCTAACACATTCCAAATGGAGCTCTTTCCTCAAACATCTAAATCAAAATATGTAAGAGCTTGAGACACCAAACTCTGATGGGTCAGCAAATACTTTTATTACCTGGAATCTGCTCTAGAATGGCCCAGGAGAAGCAGTCTGCTAAACACAGGGCGTGAAGAGCCCCTTTCCTACTTAAAACAGGGAATTCAGTTTAGAGGGGTTGCTTCTTCCACTCTAAAATACTAACAGCTGGATGTTAGATTTTAAAAATTGAATTCTCAGAGGAAAAAAAAAGTCACCAAAGGTTAAGATTCCCAGAAGACACAACACAGAGCAGCAGCAATGGCCACGTTTATCACTCTTTCCAGAGCAATATCTAAAAGTGATTTGCTGTCACCACGGAGCCAATTTATCTTAGAAGAGGTTTGATTCACCTAAAAAATGAAGCATAGAAAGGGCACTTTTACTAAACCTCATGCATGTCCTTCATGACATCAGTGACCTGAACAGAAGGAAACCATTTGCTAATGTAACTAGTAGGCTTAAGGCACACTGAGTTTCCCCCTCATATTGCTTATCAGCAAGTATTTATTGAAGACTCATTGGGCATATGGCATTGTACGCGGCACTATGAAGGTCTCAAAACTTAAAAGATAATCACACCTTTATACTGCTGACTAATTTAGAAATTCCTAATGCTCTGTTTTTTTACTTTGTAAAATGGAGATAGATCTACACTCAACAAATACTGACGACGTGCTGAAGGGGTGTCAGTGAACACAGGCAGCGGAAATCCCTGCCTTCATGGAGCTTAAATTCCAGTGGCAGTGGGGTGTGGGGGGTGACAGATGATGGATAAGGGAAGTGAAATATACCGGATGCCAAAGAACAAAGTTCAGAGAGGTGATAAGTAGTGCACTGTGGGCAGGGTGTTACAATATTAAACAGAATGATCTAGGAAGTCTTCCTAGAGAACATGACATCTGAATACAGAAATGAAGAAGGAGGCAGCCAGGCAGGTATCTGGGGAAAGTGTTCCAGGCAGATGGAACAAGTAGTGCAAAAGCCTTGAGGCAGGAGTGCCTGGCATGTTCAAGAACCATTAAAGCAGACAGGCCAATGTGGCAGCAGAAAGGGTGAGCACTAGAACTGAGACCATCTGAATCATTAGGACCTTGAAAACGACGCGGAAGGGTTTTCGCTTTTCCTGGGAGTGAGGTGAAAAGCCATTGGAGGACTGAGAGTAGAGGATCGACATGATCTGACTTGTTTTAACAGGATCACTCTGGATGCTGTGTTGAGTACACTCCAGGAGACAAGGGAGAAAAGGTGGTGGTAGTGGTTGGGGGAGGCTAGCTAGAAGGCGAATGAAATAATCCAATGGACCATGGTGGTAGTAATGGAGCTAACAAGATAAGGACAAATTCTAGACACAGGGAATTAAACTTTTATAATTAATTTTCGAATATAAAAAGTGGAAAGGATAGTAACAAACCCTTAGGTACCCAACAACCAGCTTAAATAATAATCAATTTATGACCAATTATCAATGATCAGTTTTCACTTATACCCCTTGCCTCCCTCCCTCTGCCAACAGATTACTTTCATAGGAGAGTAAATGCTAGATATCAGAGATCCTTTCACCTGCAACATTTCTCCACCCCTCCAGTTTAGCCCTGGAGACAAGCAGTTTGAGATACCTGCTGGAAATCCAGGTGATGCCAAGTAGGCACTCTACACACAAAAGGTATGTACCGCCACAGACTAGATACAATCACCCAGGGAAGGTGTGGAGATGGAGGTCTATGTTGCACGTCTAATGGGGCACTCCAGTTTTAGAGAATGAACTGATAGTCCCAGCATGGTGCCCAAAGTGGCTCTATAAATGATAGCGATTAGCAGTTATTTTTGTCTCTTTGCCCTTTATCCGTTGTCTAAAAAGTTTAAATTCTAGAAATGCACATTACTATAGTTCTGAAATATTTTCCTAAGAAGCACAAGCACCACAAGTAAACTTTAGCATGTTTTACATAAGCTCTCTCACTACCTATGACATCTCTCAATATCTAATAAATACTATATATTTAAAGGATACCCCACTGCTTAATTTAAGTTACTGGTGAAAAAGTGTGCTTCATTGTAATGGGCTTATCTTTGTCTGTGAAAAGTGGCTTATTTGAATTAGGCCACCTTATCCATGTCTAAATAAAAAGCACAAAATATTAACTTGAATTATGGAATAGCAATGTTTTAGAAGGAATGATCAGGTCTATTTTTATCACATCTTAAATATCGGGACACCCTCCTACCTTTCAGGGTGTCACTAAGAGACCACCTAGATTCAGCTCGCTGAGGCACAGTGAGTCTTTGTTCTGTTCGGGCCCCTGGCTCCAGTCCGTGGAACACGTATCTGGGAAAGCCGTACCTGTGGAGGGGGGAGAAATGGTTCCCCCAGCAGTGTCACAGCAACCGAGCGTGGTCACCTTCACACAAACAGAATCACCGCTCTACCAGGCTTTAAAGTTTTGTTAAGCCCAAGAAAGGGGCAGATTTCGGACGTTTCTGGGCTTCCAGGTTTGGAAACTCTGAGGATTTTAGCTTAACCCACGAGTGAGCGCCACGGGATACGGGGCATCTTCCCTGGTCCCACAAACCTCGTTCAGTTATCCGCTCTGCCCACCCCCGATGAGTGTTCAGTCTTCGCGTCTCGGAGAGAAAATCCACTCTGGTCTTTCCAAATCCCGCCCCAAAGTCGCCGGAAATAGGTCGGGGCAGACGTGCTCAGGTCGGGACAGCCAGGAACCCGGGGCTCCGAAGGACAACGGCTTCGCGACCGGCGGGGCGCGTCTCGCCGCGCACCTGTGTCCCCCGAACGTGGCCAGGCCGGGCGAGGGGCCCTCCTGCTTCCCAGGCCCCACTCTCCCGGGAACCCTCACCCTTTACCGCGCCGGCGCCGGGCTTCGGCGGCAGGTTGTGCCGCGGCAGAGCGACGAGCCCCCGGCCCCGGATGCTCCGACCGCCCCCTCCGCTCCCGCCCACCTGGCCCGGGAGCCCGGCCCCGGTCACGTGCCCCCGCGGACCCGCTCACCTGCGCGGCCGCCGGGAAGAGCGCGCACGCAGAGCCGACACCGGGATCGGGCTCCCGGGGCGGGGCCGGGCGAGTTTGCCCCGCCCGGCCTGTCCCGCGGTCTCCAGCCCGCGGCTGCCCCCACCTCCCCGCCTCCCTCGCAGCTACTGAGACAGAGCAGGCTCCGCACACGGAACTGTGCAAAGGGCTGTAAGGAGGGTGTGACTAAAATCTCATTGCTGGGTTGCCATCATCTTCCTTCCCTATTTTTTGAAAAGTTTGGCACTGGATGAAGGGGATTTCGTGTACTATGCCCAGTGATACATGGCAGACTGTACATGTTAGGAAATATTAAAATGAGAAAAAAAAATAAATTCAACATTTTAATTTCGATATAAATATGTAAATACTTTCCAAAAAGTACCTAAAATATTCCACTGTACAAAATAAAAATGGCATCTGAGAAGCTGGAGACCATAAACTGAGTAAGGCACAAAGTTTATTTACAATCATAGTTGCATACTAAACTTTTATACTTCATATTCACAACCCCATAAAGTTTTTGTATTCTGAATTATTCCTTCACATTTTCTGATATTGGGTATAATGTCCAAACATGCTTCATATACAATGACCTTCACTTCCAACACCACTCACAAGACTAAATAAATACTAAAGAAAAAAATTAAGATATATTTGAAGGCTTGATCTTCTATTTACTTCAAGATGACAGAAGAGTCAGTTCCTTGTGCTGAAGTATTAGAACTGTGAAGAATTAGGCTGTAATTCACTTGAAAAGCATATAATCTCTGTTCAAGTACCACTGAATAAAACTAGCGGGGTGCTGTCAGGTAGCAATGTGACTGGTGGACTGCTGTCTATGTCCCATCGCTCTCATAGTCTTCTATTGTCATGTCTTCTTCTTCCATGTCTCCCTGGGCTGAAAAGGGCTGTGGCTGGCTAGCCGGCAGTTCATGTCCACTATTCTGACTCAAAGGAAGGGACCAGGTTTCCAGTTGAGCGGTTTGAGTAGGTTCATCCAGAGCTTCCTCTGCAGGCTGCCCTCCATTAAAGTGGGCTTCATCTCCACTGTCCGGGTCTATCATTCCATGCTCCCGGTCAGTCAGGGCTTCCATGTGCAATCTGCCAGATTCATAATGCAGGCATTAATAATAACCAGAGGAGAGGATTCCTTTAAACTCACCATGACTGTGGTGATTATGAAACCATCTCCTCTAGTCTCTCATTTACCATCACTGTGCTCAGTTTTTAGCCACGTCCTTTGGTTTATTTGACAATATAAACAAAGTACAAGGGAAATGACAAACTATGAATAAATCACTACATCTTACAAGTGAGTTGATTAATGTCTTAGTAAAGGTTCATACAAATTAAAAAGTATATTAAAAAGGAAAGAAACAGAAAAACAAGCATAAAACATGGACAACTTATAGAAAAACTACAAATAAATTGTTCAACCCAATTTGTAATTTTAAAAATGGAACTTAAAATAATGAGCTACTATCTTTTAAACTAACAAACACCTTTTAAAATAATAAAAAAACATTGGTGGCAAGAAGTTAGGAGAAAAGAACACACTGATACATTGTAAGTGGGCATAAAATTAGTGAGATATTCATGAAAGCAATCTCATAATATAGAACAAAGACCTCAAAAAGGTACGTAAACATGATCCAGCAATATCATTTCTAGGAATTCATCCCACGTAAATAGTACATGATGTGCACGATGATTTAGCTACAAGGAAGGCTGTGGTAATAAAAAGTTGGAAATAAGCTAAATGTACAAAAATAAGGTGTAGGTTTAATCATAGAAAACTGTGAAGCTATTAAATATTAACACTGAATATTTAGCTAAAATATTAAGGTACAAAACTATCAATAGTCAAATATATTGTTGAATATGGACTTCATAAAGGAAAGATAAGGAAAGATAACTGTCACTGTAATAGCAGCATTAACACATCTTGCCTCCCAAGTCTGATCAAGTGGCTGAACCAATAATAGTGGTTAAAACATGGTTTAAAAGGTTTAAAAAAGCCCTTTTCAAATCCTTTAAAAATGCCTGAGGGCAAGACATTAAGAGAAATTAAAGAGGACATTAATAAACGGAAATTCATCCCATGCTCTTGGGTAGGAAGAATTAATATTGTCAAAATAGCCATCCTGCCTAAAGCAATCTACAGATTCAATGCAATTCCTATCAAAATACCAACAGCATTCCTCAATGAACTAGAGCAAATAGTTCTAAAATTCATATGGAACGACAAAGACCCCAAATAGCCAAAGCTATCCTGAGAAGGAAGAATAAAGCAGGGGGAATTGCGCTCCCTGACTTCAAGCTCTACTACAAAGCCACAGTAATCAAGACAATTTGGTATTGGCACAAAAACAAACCCATAGACCAGTCGAACAGAATAGAGAGCCCAGATATAAACCCAAGCATATATGGTCAATTAATATACGATAAAGGAGCCATGGATATACAGTGGGGAAATGACAGCCTCTTCAACAGCTGCTGTTGGCAAAACTGGACAGCTACATGTAAGAGAATGAAACTGGATTACTGTCTAAACCCATATACAAAAGTAAACTCAAAATGAATCAAAGACCTGAATGTAAGTCATGAAACCATAAAACTCTTAGAAAAAAATATAGGCAAAAATCTCTTAGACATAAACATGAGCAATTTCTTCATGAACATATCTCCATGGGCAAGGGAAAAAAAGCAAAAATGAACAAGTGGGACTATATCAAACTAAAAAGCTCCTGTACAGCAAAGGACACCATCAGTAGGACTAAAAGACATCCTACAGTATGGGAGAGTATATTCATAAATGACATATCCAATAAGGGGTTGACATCCAAATTATATAAAGAGCTCACACACCTCAACAAACAAAAAGCAAATAAGCCAACTGAAAAATGGGCAGAGGAGCTGAACAGACATTTCTCCAAAGAAGAAATTCAGATGGCCAATAGGCACATGAAAAGGTGCTCCACATCACAAGTCATCAGAGAAATGCAAATTAAAATCACAATGAGATATCACCTCACACCAGTTAAGATGGCCAACATCCAAAAGACAAACAACAACAAATGTTGGTGAGGATGTGGAGAAAGGGGAACCCTCCTACACTGCTGGTGGGAATGTAAACTAGTTCAACCATTGTGGAAAGCAGTATGGAGGTTCCACAAAAAACTCAAAATAGAAATACCATTTGACCCGGGAATCCCACTCCTAGGGATTTACCCTAAGAATGCAGCAGCCCAGTTTGAAAACGACAGATGCACCCCTATGTTTATCACAGCACTATGTACAATAGCCAAGAAATGGAAGCAACCTAAGTGTCCATCAGTAGATGAATGGATAAAGAAGATGTGGTACATATACACAATGGAATATTATTCAGCCATAAGAAGAAAACAGATCCTACCATTTGCAACAACACAGATGGAGCTAGAGGGTATTATGCTTAGTGAAATAAGCCAGGCGGAGAAAGACAAGTATCGAATGATTTCACTCATCTGTGGAGTATAAGAACAAAGCAAAAACTGAAGGAACAAAACAGCAGCAGACTCACAGAACCCAAGAATGAACTAACAGTTATCAAAGGGAAAGGGACTGGAGAGGATGGGTGGGAAGGGAGGGATAAGGGGGAAAAAGGGCTATTACAATTAGCATACGTAATACAGCAGTGGGGGACATGGGAAAAGGCAGTATTTATAGAGAAGACAAGTAATGATTCTCTAGCATTTTACTACACTGATGGACAGTGGCTGTAGTGGGGTATGTGGGGGGGACTTGATAATAGGGGGTCTAGTAACCATAATGTTCAAGTGATTGTACATTAATGATACAAAAAAAATGCCTAAGTGCATAATTTGACCTCACAAATAAGCTACGTAGAAATACAGGTGTTGTGTTAATCACTGATATTACCCCAGAAGCCATTTTGCAATAAAATGAGTAGTATAAAGATTTATTTCTATTTTTTCACTTGCCGGAATTTTCTGATAAGGAAATAAAAAACATGGTGCTTCTGATAGTTCCTGGCCATTGCAGGGTTCAAACACAGGCTAAGAACACCTCTTGGCAGGGAAGTTGGAGAGGTTTCCAGATATTTAAGATTTGTTGAACTAGATAATTTTTTTTGCTATTATAAATATACAACTACATGAGCAACATTATGGTTACTAGAATCCCCCTATTATCAATTCCCCACCACATACCCTATTGCAGTCACTGTCCATCAGTGTAGTAAGATGTTATAAAATCACTACTTGTCTTCTCTGTGTTATACTGCCTTCCCCATATCCCCCCACACCACCCCCGCTACATTATGTGTGCTAATTGTAATAGCCCTTTTTCCCCCTTATCCCTCCCTTCCCACCCATCCTCCCCAGTCCCTTTCCCTTTGGTAACTGTTACTCCATTCTTGGGTTCTGTGAGTCTGCTGCTGTTTTGTTCCTTCAGTTTTTTTCTTTGTTCTTATGCTCCACATATGAGTGAAATCATTTGATACTTGTCTTTCTCCGCCTGGCTTATTTCACTGAGCATAATACCCTCTAGCTCCATCCATGTTGTTGCAAATGGTAGGATTTGTTTTCTTCTTATGGCTGAATAATATTCCATTGTGTATATGTACCACATCTTCTTTATCCATTCATCTACTGATGGACACTTAGGTTGCTTCCATTTCTTGGCTACTGTAAATAGTGCTGCGATAAACATAGGGGTACATACGTCTTTTTCAAACTGGGATGCTGCATTTTTAGGGTAAATTCCTAAGAGTGGAATTCCTGGGTCAAATGGTATTTCTATTTTGAGTTTTTTGTGGAACCTCCATACTGCTTTCCGCAATGGTTGAACTAGTTTACATTCCCACCAGCAGTGTAGGAGGGTTCCCCTTTCTCCACATCCTCACCAACATTTGTTGTTGTTTGTCTTTTGGATGTTGGCCATCCTAACTGGTGTGACATGATATCTCATTGTGGCTTTATTTTGCATTTCTCTGATGACTTGTGATGTGGAGCATCTTTTCATGTGCCTGTTGCCCATCTGAATTTCTTCTTTGGAGAAGTGTCTGGTCAGCTCCTCTGCCATTTTTTTAGTTGTATTATTTGCTTTTTGTTTGTTGAGGTGTGTGAGCTCTTTATATAATTTGGATGTCAACTCCTTATCGGATATGTCATTTATGAAAGATTCTCCCATACTGTAGGGTGTCTTTTTGTTCTACTGATGGTGTCCTTTGCTGTACAGAAGCTTTTTAGTTTGATGTAGTTGAACTAGAGAATTTTGAAGATCCCTCTGTCTTTGTGATCCCATGATTCTATTTAGTCTAATACTCTATTGTGTGTTGGTGAAAATACCGTTATATGTAACAAAATGATAGGTTTTCAATGCAGTCATATGGTCTTCATTTATTGGTTAAATGCATGTGTGAATTTTACAAATAACATTGATTGTATATTGAATAGATAATACAGCCAGCAGACATTTCCATAACAGCTCTTTGAAAATTAAAATGATCAACTTACCTTCCAAAGTGTCGCTTTAGAGGAAGCCTTCCAATATCTTGTATAAAAGAAATCTGAGCTGAAACAGAGATTTTAAAAGAGCTTTAAACAGACATTTCTCCAAAGAAGATATATAAATGGCCAATCAACACATAAAAAGTTTCTCAAAATCAGTAATCATTAGGAAAATGCAAATCAAAACCATGGACTACCAATGTGCACCCCTTAGGATAACTATTACTAAAAACAAAACCCCTCCAAAAAAAATCAAACACACAAAACAAAAAGGGTTGGCAAGAATGTGGAGAAATTGGAACTCTTGTTCCAGTTATATTGCTGATGGCAATGTAACATAACATAGCTGCTGTGGAAAAGAGTAAAGCAGTTCCTCAAAAAATTAAAAACAGGATTACTATAGGACCCAGCAACTCCACCTCTGAGTACACGCCCAAAAGGACTGACAGTAGGACCTCAAAGAGGTAGTTGTACACTCATGTTCACAGCATTACTCACAACAGCCAAAATGTGGAAACAACAGTCCGACAGATGAATGAATAAACAAAACATGGTGTACATATAAAATGAAGTATTTTCAACCCTAAAAAGGAAATTCTAACATATACTATAACATAGATAAACCTTGATGACAAACCAAGTGAAATAAGACAGTTACAAAAGGACAAATATTGTATGAATCCCCTTATGTGAGGTACCTAGAGTAGTCAAATTCATAGACAGGAGGTAGGTGGTGGTGGTGGGGTGGGAGGTAAGAGTTGGTGTTCAGTGTGTGTAATTTCAATTTCAAAAGATGACAAAGTTCTGAAGACTAGTTGCACAACAAGGTGAATATACTTAGCACTACTGACCTATATACTTTAAAATGGTTTAACATGGTAAATTTTATGTATTGAGGAAATATATTCAAAAATATCTAACAGCAAGAGTCTGTGGCATATAAGCCATGACCTGCTCCTTCCCTTTTTTGGGTTCAGGGAGACTATTCCAGGTGAGTGCAGCCACGAACATATGGCTCCCTCCTGGTGAGTGTGGTCAGCCAAGAGTTTGAGGCTCCCTATCTCAGCCCACCCTCCATCCATAACATGAAAACTCTACCCCAGTGGCACAGCAGGCCAAAAATACTGCTTCCTCCTCGAACTGCAATGGCCCTTGCCCCTCCCCATTTGTAGAGCAGGGGATCAGTACTAGGAGTGAACAAGCTAAACTGAGACTATGTCCAGTTGAGCACCCTTTGAGAACAGTGGATCAGAGATTTTTGCCTAGGGCAAAGAGGCATTCCTTAGGAAAAGAGAGTTCAGAAGTTGCACCCAAAGGAACCAACTTTACCTGAAACAGAGTAAGGGGAAGCTCAAACTTAAGGGCCCTCTTGAAATCAATAGTTCCCTTTAATTAACAGCTTAGCTAAACATCAGCCAGCTGGTGTTCATCAGCAAGAACCAGAAAGAGACAACTGAGAAGAGTCTTCCTTGGATCAGAACAAACCAAACTGAAGGAACGCCTACACTGTAACTGCCCTTTATGCTTCAAAAATGTCATGGATGAAATAGACTAAGGTACTGTTCAGATCAAAGGAGACTAGAGACACGGCGACTGAATAACCAAATATATTGTGATCTCGCACTGGATTCTGGACAAGAAAGAACAAGTTTTTGTTATTTTACAAAGGACATTATTAGGACAACGGGCAAAATTTGCATGGAGTCTATAAATTAGATGGTAGTAGTGTATATTTTCTGATTTTGCGGTTTATACTGTGGTTACATACTAGAATGTCCCTGTTTTCACAAGTACAGCTTTAAGTGTTTAAAAATAATGCATATTGTGTTTAATTTACTTAAATGTGGTTCAGAAAAAATATGTGTATATGTGTGTGTATGAAGACAGAGAAAGAGAATAAAAAATACACTAAATCTTGATCAATTTGGAAACCTGGTTAAAAATACACAAGAATTCTTCTGTACCATTCTTGCAACTTTTAAAGTTAAAAATTAGTATAATCTTTACTCTTAAAAGCCACAGAATGAGACTCTTATTGAAGGAAAGCACGCATTTGCTATCCTAAGTACATAAAAAGGCCAACTTCAGTAGACATAAATTGTGAAAGTGTACTACCACAGGTATGTTAATTTCTTTAGCATTATTTATAATCTCAAAACTTGGACAGACCAGTTCCAGTATTAGTGGATATTATTTGTAATATTGAAATCAATTAAAATATCCATGAATAAGGTTAAACAAAAATACAAATTTTGAAAAAATATGAGTTATGTTTCAATGTTTAATGATGCCATCTGGGATCCAGACTCACTTCTGCTCTGCTGCTTTTTGAAGCATCTATAATAGTGCTTGGCACTATATAGGTGTTCAGTAAATGTATGTGGAATGAAAGAATCAATGTGTTAATCATCACACTGAAGCTTACCACCTAATGGCTATAAGACTAGCCTAATGACCTGCAGGTTCATGTTCCAGGCATGAAGAACAGAGCAGAAAGGAGTGTGATGCCTGTAACAAAAACATCAGAAACCCTAGGCTTTCATCTTGCATTGGACTGACTCATTTGGCCACCTGACTACAAGGGAATTTGGAAAGTATTTTTAGCTAGGCACATTATCACCCTGAAAAAAGAAACAAAACAGTTCCTTACTCAAGACAAAGAATATAGGTACCGCATCCCTCTGTATAGAAGGCACAATGGTAAGTTAGGGCCCCAGGATGAGTAAGAAAAGGCACCATCTCTAAGAAGACTGAAGTTAACAAGGAGATAGAAGTAGACCACAGCAATAATACAGGGAAGACTAAGGGCGATCATGCAAGTAGTTCAGACAAAGTGCTCTGGGAAATCAAAGGCAGAAAAGACATCTATTAAGGAGAACTGAACAGCTTTGTACAATAAAACTGAGGTTTTAAAGATGCCTAAGATTGTTGACAAGCAGCAAATGCACAATAGTATATTCTCGCTGGAAAAATACCAGCCAAAACAATCAGGCAATATCTGGTGCCTGAGGGACAGTAAATGAGTGCTGCAGTCTCTACAAATCAGGGTCTATTTGGAGATAAAGCTAGAAACAGGAATTTGGATATCATAGGGGCATTGAATGCTGGGTAAAGAATTCAAACTTAATCCAACTGACAAACGAGACAATGAAGGCTTTGAGGCAAAGAAATGACAAGACAGGGAAGTCTGGGAAGATGGCGGCATGAGCAGGGCAGCAGAAATCTCCTCCCAACACTATATTTATCTGCGAAAACACAGCAAATACATCTATTCCTAAAAGAGAGCCCAGAATACACAGGAAAGCGCACAGCGTGCAGCTACACCCAAGAGGACTCGGCACCGCAAGAGGCGGGTAAGATATGGAGCTGCGACCTGGCGGGACCCGAGCACTCCCCCACCCCAGCGCACCGGCGGGAGGAGAGGATTCAGAGCCGGGAGGGAGTGGAAGTACACCCCGCGAAGTAGCCAGCCCGGTGATCTGCGCGGGGAGCGCTGACTCACATTGGGCAGTGCAGCGGAGATTGGAGAGACAGGGGCAGGATCTGAGCGGGGAATGCACCAGGGTGCTTGCAGCCAGCTCCGGGAAGGAAAAAAAAAAAAGCGCGCGCTTTCTTCAGCGGTCTTAAAGAGACACGAGCCCAGCGGAGGAGCCAGATTGCACAGCACACTCAGCCCAGCAGGCTGGGAGTCCTGGGCAGTTTCAGACGCCTTAGCTGGCGACTGAGGAAGCGTAGCCATAGTTACACTTCTCACTGAGATCAACAGCCTCCTATTCGTTCCCAACCATGCCAGAGCGATAAAGGGCCCACGGCTGTGTAATAGTGGGGCAATAGCGCCACCTACAGCATCCCCACAGATTCTACTCCCGGTGGGCATTTTTTTTGTTTTGTTTTTTGTTTTTCTCTTTATTTTTTCTTTCTTTCTTTCTTCTTTTTATTCCTCTTTGTAAAGTCTTAAGGAGCCCAGCTGACATACGTGGCAACTACCAGTGACCAATTCTATAGCCATGAAAAGACAGAGGAATATGGTTCAGACCAAAATCAACCAGACAACCCCAGAGAGGGAGTCTGAAGGGATGGAAATGCACAGCCTCCCTGAAAAAGAATTCAGAATAAAAGTCATAACCATGCTGATGGACCTACAGAGAAATGTGAAAGAGCTGAGGGAGGAAGTGAGGGAAGTGAGGAAAGACAATGCAGAAATTAGAGAAGCGATCGATGGGCTTAACAGCAGACAGGATGAGATACAAGACAGGTAATGGAATAGAAATCAGAGAACAGGAATACAGAGAAGCTGAGGCAGAGAGAGATAAAAGGATTTCTAGGAATGAAAGAATATTAAGAGAACTGTGTGACCAATCCAAACGGAACAATATTCGCATTATAGGAGTACCAAAGGAAGAAGAGAGAGAAAAAGGGATAGAAAGTGTCTTTGAAGAAATAATAGCTGAAAACTTTCCCTCGCTGGGGAAGGAAATAGTCTCGCAGTCCACCAAAGCCCACAGATCTCCCAACACAAGGGACCCAAGGAAGACAACACCAAGACACATAATAATTAACATGGCAAAGATCAAAGATAAAGACAGGGTATTAAAGGCAGCTAGGGAGAGAAAAAAGATCACCTACAAAGGAAAACCCATCAGACTAACATCAGACTTCTCAACAGAAACCTTACAGGTGGGAAGAGAATGGCATGATATATTTAACGTTATGAAACAGAAGGGCCTCGAACCAAGAATATTGTATCCAGCACGATTATCATTTAAATATGATGGAGGGATTAAACAATTTCCAGACAAACGGAAGTTGAGAGAGTTTGCCTCTCATAAACCACCACTACAGGATATCTTAAATGGACTGCTCTAGATGGAAGCACACCTAAGGCTAAAAAGATGTCACCAGAGAAAATAAAATCATAGCAAAGAAAGCAGACCATCCAAATACTAACTAAAGGCAAAGAATAAAACACCTAGTATAGAAAGAATGGAGGAGGAGGAATAAGAAGGGAGAGAAATAAAGAAACATCAGACAGTGTTTACAATTACTCAACAAGAAAGTTAAGTTAGACTGTTAGATAGTAAAGAAGCTACCCTTGAACCCTTGGTAACCACGAATCTAAAGCCAGCAATGGCAATAAGTACATATATATCAATAATCACCCTAAATGTAAATGGACTGAATGCACCAATCAAAAGACACAGAGTAACAGAATGGATAAAAAAGCAAGACCCATCTATATGCTGCCTACAAGAAACTCACCTCAAATCCAAAGATATACACAGACTAAAAGTGAAGGGATGGAAAAAGATATTTCATGCAAACAACAAAGAGAAAAAAGCAGGTGTTGCAGTACTTGTATCAGACAAAATAGACTTCAAAACGAAGAAAGTAGCAAAAGATAAAGAAGGACATTACATAATGATAAAGGGGTCAGTCCAACAAGAAGATATAACCATTATAAATATATATGCACCCAACACAGGAGCGCCAGCATATGTGAGACAAATACTAACAGAATTAAAGGAGGAAATAGACAGCAATGCATTCATCTTAGGAGACTTCAACACACCACTGACTCCAGAGGACAGATCAACCAGACAGAAAATAAGTAAAGACACAGAGGCACTGAACAACACACTAGAACAGACGGACCTAACAGACATCTACAGAACTCTGCACCCAAAAGCAACAGGATACACATTCTTCTCAAGTGCACATGGAACATTTTCCAGAATAGACCACATACTAGGCCACAAAAAGAACCTCAGTAATTTCAAAAATATTGAAATCCGACCAACCAACTTTTCAGATCACCAAGGTGTGAAACTAGAAATAAATTGTGCAAAGAAAACAAAAAGGCTCACAAATACATGGAGACTTAACAACATTCTCCTAAATAATCAATGGGTCAACGACCAACTTAAAACAGAGATCAAAGAATATATGGAGACTAATGACAACAACAACACAAAGCCACAACTTCTGTGGGACGCAGCAAAGGCAGTTCTAAGAGGAAAGTATATTGCAATCCAGGCCTATTTAAAGAAGGAAGAACATTCCCAAATGGATAGTCTAAAGACATAATTACTGAAATTGGAAAAAGAACAAATGAGGCCCAAAGTCACCAGAAGGAGGGACATAATAATGATTAGAGAAGAAATAAATAAAATTGAGAAGAATAAAACAATAAAGAAAATCAATGAAACCAAGAACTGGTTCTTTGAAAAAATAAATAAAATAGATAAACCCCTAGCCAGACTCATTAAGAGAAAAAGAGATTCTACACACATAAACACAATCAGAAATGAGAAAGGAAAAATCATGACAGACCCCACAGATATACAAAGAATCATAAGAGAATATTATGAGAATCTATATGCTAACAAGCTGGAAAACATAGAAGAAATGGACAACTTCTTAGAAAAATACAACCTTCCAAGCCTGACCAAGCAAGAAACAGAAAAACTAAACAGACCAATCACGAGCAAGGAAATTGAATTGGTAATCAAAAAACTACGCAAGAACAAAACCCCCGGGCCTGATGGATTCACCTCTGAATTCTACCGGACATATAGAGAAGAAATAACACCCATTCTCCTTGAAGTTTTTCAAAAAATAAAAGAGGAGGGACTACTTCCAAACTCATTCTATGAAGCCAGCATCACTCTAATACCAAAACCGGGCAAAGACCTCACCAAAAAAGAAAATTACAGACCAATATCCCTGATGAACGTAGATGCAAAAATACTCAACAAAATATTAGCAAACCGAATTCAAAAATACATCAAGAGGATCATACACCATGATCAAGTGGGATTCATCCCAGAGATGCAAGGATGGTACAACATTCGAAAATCCATCATAATCATCCAACACATCAATAAAAAGAAGAAAAAAAACCACATGATCATCTCCATAGATGCTGAAAAAGCATTTGACAAAATTCAGCATCCATTCCTGATTAAAACTCTCAACAAAATGGGTATAGACGGCAAGTACCTCAACATCATACAGGCTATATATGACAAACCCCCAGCTAACATCATACTTAACGGTGAGACACTGAAAGCTTTTCATCTAAGATCAGGAACAAGACAGGGATGCCCACTCTCTCCACTGTTATTCAACATAGTACTGGAGGTCCTAGCCACAGCAATCAGACAAAACAAAGACATACAAGGCATCCAGATTGGTAAAGAAGAAGTCAAATTGTCACTATTTGCAGATGACATGATATTGTACATAAAAAACCCTAAAGACTGCATTCCAAAACTACTAGAACTAATATCTGAATTCAGCAAAGTTGCAGGATACAAAATTAACACACAGAAATCTGTTGCTTTCCTATACACTAATGATGAACTAACAGGAAGAGAAATCAGAAAAACAATTCCATTCACAATTGCATCAAAAAGAATAAAATACCTAGGAATAAACCTAACGAAGGAAGTGAAAGACCTGTACTCTGAAAACTACAAGACACTCCTAAGAGAAATTAAAGAGGAGACTAACAAATGGAAATGCATCCCATGCTCTTGGCTGGGAAGAATAAATATTGTCAAAATGGCTGTACTACCTAAAGCAATCTACAGATTCAATGCAATCCCTATCAAACTACCAACAGCTTTCTTCAATGAACGGGAACAAATAATTCTAAAATTCATATGGAACCACAAAAGACCCCGAATAGCCAAAGCAATCCTGAGAAGGAGGAATAAAACAGGGGGAATTACGCTCCCTGACTTCAAGCTCTACTACAAAGCCGCAGTAATCAAGACAATTTGGTATTGGCACAAAAACAGACCCACAGACCAGTGGAACAGAATAGAAAATCCAAACATTAATCCAAACATATACAGTGTATTAATATTTGATAAAGGAGCCTTGGATATACAATGGGGAGATGACAGCCTCTTCAGCAGCTGGTGTTGGAAAAACTGGACAGCTACATGTAAGAGAATGAAACTGGACTACTGTCTAGCCCCATACACAAATGTAAACTCAAGGTGGATCAAAGACCTGAATGTAAGTCATGAAACCATAAAACTCTTAGAAAAAAACATAGGCAAAAATCTCTTGGACATAAACATGAGCAACTTCTTCATGAACATATCTCCCCGGGCAAGGGAAACAAAAGCAAAAATGAACAAGTGGGACTATATCAAGCTGAAAAGCTTCTGTACAGCAAAGGACACCATCAGTAGAACAAAAAGACATCCTATAGTATGGGAGAATATATTCATAAATGATATATCCGATAAGGGGTTGACATCCAAAATATATAAAGAACTCATGCACGTCAACAAACAAAAAGCAAATAATCCAATTAAGAAATGGGCAGAGGACATGAATAGACACTTCTCCAAAGAAAAAATTCAGATGGCCAACAGGCACATGAGAAGATGCTCCACATCGCTAATCATCAGAGAAATGCAGATTAAAACCACAATGAGATATCAGCTCACACCAGTGAGGATGGCCAACATCCAAAACACAAACAACAACAAATGTTGGCGAGGATGTGGAGAAAAGGGACCCTCCTACACTGCTGGTGGGACTGCAAATTAGTTCAACCATTGTGGAAAGCAGTATGGAGGTTCCTCAAAAAACTCAAAATAGAAATACCATTTGACCTAGGAATTCCACTCCTAGGAATTCACCCTAAGAATGCAGCAGCCCAGTTTGAAAAAGACAGATGCACCCCTATGTTTATGGCAGCACTATTTACAATAGCCAAGAAATGGAAGCAACCTAAGTGTCCATCAGTAGATGAATGGATAAAGAAGATGTGGTACATTTATACAATGGAATATTATTCAGCCATAAGAAGAAAAAAAATCCTACCATTTGCAACAACATGGATGGAGGTAGAGGGTATTATGCTCAGTGAAATAAGCCAAGCCGAACAAGACAAGTATCAAATGATTTCACTCATATGTGGAGTATAAGAACAAAGAAAAAATGCTGAAGGAACAATACAGCAGCAGACTCACAGAACCCAAGAATGGACTAATAGTTACCAAAGGAAAGGGACTCGGGAAAATGGGCAGGAAGGGAGGGATAAGAGGGAAAAAGGGGCATTACGATTAGCAGATGTAATGTTGGGGGGGCACGGGGAGGGCTGTACAACTCACAGAAGACAAGTAGTGATTCTGTAGCATCTCACTACGCTGATGGACAGTGACTGTAATGGGGTTGGTGGGGGGGACCTGATGAAGGGGTAGTTTAATAACCATAATATTGCACAAGTAATTGTAGATTAATGATAATAAAATAAATTATATAAAAAAAATGACAGGACAGATGTGGTACTTTTTCTCCACTTTATTGAAGTATAATTGTGTGAAAGTGTGATTTAGAATAAGAAATATATATTTGGTCTTCATGCCCATTTCTGGCACAAAGCTCCTAAAACCCTTCAAATTTCTTAAGCAATGAGAGTGGTAAAGGTGTCTTTTGTTATGTTAATGATGCAACTTCTAGCAGCCCCCAAGGATGGGTGCCCATTGCCAGGAAGACTAGCCATGTGATTAGAGAGTTGGAACTCTCAGTCTGGCTCCCCTGACCTCCAGGGACGGAAAAGGGGCTGGCGGCTGAACCAAATGTCAACGGCCAATGACTTATCAGTCACGCTTATGCAACAATGCCTCCATAAAAACCCAATAGCACTGGGTTCAGAGAGCTTCTGGGTTGATAAGCACTTGGAGGTGCTGGGAAAGTGCCACCTAGAGAGGGCATGGAAGCTCCGGGCCCATCCCCATCCCCTTGCCCTGTGCATGTATTCCATCTGGCTGTTCACTGAATTATATCCTTTCATAATAAACCTGTTATTAGTAAGTAAAAAAAATATATATATATGAGTTATATTTGAATATACTTTAGCATTGCTGCTGTAATGGACTGCATGTGTCACCTCAAATTCATTATTTTGAAACCCTGATCCCCCAAGGCAATGGTTTTAGGAGGTGGAGCCTTGTGAGGATAATTAGGTCATGAAGGTGGAGCTCTCATGAATGGGATCAGAGTCCTTATAAAAGGGACCAAAACAGAACTCTCGTGCTCTGCTCTGAACCATATGAGAATACAAGGACAAGACTGCCATCTGCAAACTGGAAACAGGTCCTCACCAGACACTGGATCTACCGATACCTTCACTTTGGTCTTTCTAGCCTCTCGAGCTGCTTGGGCAGTAATTTATAAAATATGGGGTGCTATTCATCTTACTACACTAATAGACAGTGACTGTAATGGGCAGGGGGGTGAGGACTTGATAATATGGGTAAATGTTGAAACCACAATGTTGTTCATGTGAAACCTTCATAAGATTGTGTATCAATGATACTTTAATAAAAATAAAAAATATATGGGGCGCTATTTACGGTTAAGTGACATAAGCTAATTAAAGTTTGTATCTATTATTTGTACATGCATAGAAAAAAGCCTGAAAGAATTCACCATCAATGGGTCAAAAGGAATCCTGAGGTTATAGAAGACTTTCAATTTTTTACTTTATATATCTTCTGTATTATTTTATTTTTTTAAATTATGGTATTAATATACAATCTGATTTCTTCTTTTTTAATCAAAAAGCATGTATTAATTCTGGGTCAAAAAATTAAGGGAAAAACCTTAAGTCTCACTAGTATATGGTAATGAGTCAACCGATAAACAGGTAATATCAAACACTACTTCTTGGGGAAAATAAAAACCCATGTTATTACCTTGATTTCTCATTGGAATGGTTAGCAAAGCAAGGTAGGGCAACAGCTGAGTCTGGAGGCACAAAGCTGGTAAGCAGAAGTCAGAAAACAGTGCTTTTGCTGCCAGGCAATTTTCCCGATACTGCAACAGAAGAAAAAAAAAAGATAAAGTAGAAAGTAAAATGAAAAATATGCGTATGTATTCCAGACAAACTAAGTTTACTGTATCACAAAGTATGTGAGTTTATATACTACAAATCTACTTTTATCATAGTTCTAAGAGTTTATCTAATTAGTCCTTTAAAATGTCCCAGCATTATGTAATGATGCATTTTAAATACACAACCACTTCACATTTGACATCAGAGCAATAAAAATTAAAAAAAAAAAAGACTAAAA
>JAVSCE010006182.1:0-126354 GCA_032199065.1 Smutsia gigantea
ACTTAACGGCGAGATGCTGAAAGCTTTTCATCTAAGATCGGGAACAAGACAGGGATGCCCACTCTCTCCACTGTTATTCAACATAGTACTGGGGGTCCTAGCCACAACAATCAGACAAAACAAAAACATGCAAGGCATCCAGATTGGTAAAGAAGAAGTCAAATTGTCACTATTTGCAGATGACATGATGTACATAAAAAACCCTAAAGACTCCATTCCAAAACTACTAGAACTAATATCTGAATTCAGCAAAGTTGCAGGATACAAAATTAACACACAGAAATCTGTTGCTTTCCTATACACCAATGATGAACTAACAGAAAGAGAAATCAGAAAAACAATTCCATTCACGACTGCATCAAAAAGAATAAAATACCTAGGAATAAACCTAACGAAGGAAGTGAACGACCTGTACTCTGAAAACTACAAGACACTCCTAAGAGAAATTAAAGAGGACACTAGCAAATGGAAATGCATTCCATGCTCTTGGCTAGGAAGAATAAATATTGTCAAAATGGCTATACTACCTAAAGCAATCTACAGATTCAATGCAATTCCTATCAAACTACCAACAGCTTTCTTCAATGAACTGGAACAAATAATTCTAAAATTCATATGGAACCACAAAAGACCCCGAATAGCCAAATCAATCCTGAGAAGGAGGAATAAAACAGGGGGAATTACACTCCCTGACTTCAAGCTCTACTACAAAGCCACAGTAATCAAGACAATTTGGTATTGGCACAAAAACAGACCCACAGACCAGCGGAACAGAATAGAAAATCCAAACATTAACCCAAACATATACAGTCCATTAATATTTGATAAAGGTGCCTTGGATATACAATGGGGATATGACAGCCTCTTCAGCAGGTGGTGTTGGAAAAACTGGACAGCTACATGTAAGGGAGTGAAACTGGACTACTGTCTAGCCCCAAACACAAAGGTTAACTCAAGGTGGATCAAAGACCTGAATGTAAGTCATGAAACCATAAAACTCTTAGAATAAAACAGGCAAAAATCTCTTGGACATAAACATGAGCAGCTTCTTCATGAACATGTCTCCCCGGGCAAGGGAAACAAAAGCAAAAATGAACAAGTGGGACTATATCAAGCTGAAAAGCTTCTGTACAGCAAAGGACACCATCAGTAGAACAAAAAGACATCCTACAGTATGGGAGAATATATTCATCAAAAACGTATCTGATAAAGGGTTGACATCCAAAATATATAAAGAACTCATGCACCTTAACAAACAGAAAGCAAATAATCCAATTAAGAAATGGGCAGAGGACATGAATAGACACTTCTCCAAAGAAGAAATTCAGATGGCCAACAGGCACATGAAAAGATGCTCCACATCGCTAATCATCAGAGAAATGCAGATTAAAACCACAATGAGATATCACCTCACACCAGTGAGGATGGCCAACATCCAAAACACAAACAACAACAAATGTTGGCGAGGATGTGGAGAAAAGGGAACCCTCCTACACTGCTGGTGGACTGCAAATTAGTTCAACCATTGTGGAAAGCAGTATGGAGGTTCCTCAAAAAACTCAAAATAGAAATACCATTTGACCCAGGAATTCCACTCCTAGGAATTTACCCTAAGAATGCAGCAGCCCAATTTGAAAAGGACAGATGCACCCTATGTTTATTGCAGCACTATTTACAATAGCCAAGAAATGGAAGCAACCTAAGTGTCCATCAGTAGATGAATGGATAAAGAAGATGTGGTACATATACACAATGGAATATTATTCAGCCATTAGAAGATAACAAATCCTACCATTTGCAACAACATGGATGGAGATAGAGGGTATTATGCTCAGTGAAATAAGCCAAGTCAAAAAAGACAAGTATCAAATGATTTCACTCATATGTCGAGTATAAGAACAAAGAAAAAATACTGAAGGAACAAAGCAGCAGCAGACTCACAGAACCCAAGAACGGACTAATAGTTACTAAAGGGAAAGGGACTGGGGAAAATGGGCGGGAAGGGAGGGATAAGAGGGTAAAAGGGGCATTATGATTAGCAGATATAATGTTGGGGGGGCACGGGGAGGACAGTACAACTCAGAGAAGACAAGTAGTGATTCTATAGCATCTCACTACGCTGATGGACAGTGACTGTAATGGGGTTGGTCGGGGCGACCTGATGAAGGGGTAGTTTAATAACCATAATATTACACATGTAATTGTAGATTAATGATAATAAAATAAATTATATTAAAAGAAAAGAGAAAAAAAAATCAACCTAGAATTGTATACCCTGCAAATCTGTGCTTCAAAAGTGAATAAGAAATCAATACTTTCTCAGGCAAATAGAAATGAGGGAATTTGTTGTCAGTAGGCTTTCCTTGTAAGAAATGTTATTCTTTGAAGAGAAAGAAAATGACGTTAAGTCAGAAACCCTGGTCTACATAAAGAAAGAGCATCAAAGAAGGAATAACAGAAGGTAAAATAAAATTTTTTATTTTTGTAATTCTTGATCTAATAGGAAATGGGACAGGTGTTTAAAAATAGCAATTATGTATTATGTATATATTTTATGTATCTATACATGCACATATTTACTTACATATAAATGAAACGAATGACAATGAAACAAGTGAAGGGGGGAGGAATTAGGATTATTTTATTTTTATAAGGTATAATACCTCTGAAGTGGGATAGTGTTACTTGGATTAATTTTAAATGTATCTTGCAAACTCTAGGTCACCACTTAAAAATAACAGGATAACTGGTATTCTAAGAAAGGAGAAAGTGGAATCATATAAAGTGTCCATTTGAAACTACAAAAAGCAGGAAAAGAGTGGAAGACAAAATAGGAACAAAGAACAAGGGGAATCAATAAAAATAAATAAATATAGCAGATGTTAATCCAACTATTCAACATCACTTTGAATGTGAATAACCTAATTGCACCAATTAAAGGAGACTGTTGGAGTGGATCGAAAAACAAGACCCAACTATATGTTGTCTACAAAACCCCACTTTAAATATAAAACATATAGACTGAAAGTATATGATGGATGAAAATATACCATGCAAACACTAGTCAGCAGGAAGCAAGAGTAGCTTTATCAGTTTCAGACAGAGCAGACTTCAAAGCAAGGAAACTTATCAGGGATAAAGGAGAGCATTACATAATGATAAAGGGATCTATTTTCCAAGAAGACATAACAATCCTTAATGCTTATGTACCTGACACCATCAAACTACAGGAGGCCAAAACTGAGAGACCTGCAGGGAGAAATAGATGAATCCATTATCATAGTTGGGAACCTCAGTACCCCTCTAGGAGAAATGGGCTGATCCAGTAGGACAGATAAGGACACAGTTAGTAACACCATCAATCAACCAGATATAATTCACATCAGAAGACTACTTGATCCGGCAATGGCAGAAAACACATTCTTCTCAAGCTCACATGGAACATTCACCAAGATGGACTACATTCTGGGCCATAAAACACACCTTAACACATTAAAAAGTATAGAAACCATGCAGTGTGTGCTCTCAGAGCACAATGGAATTAAATTAGAAATCAGTAAGAGAAGGATAATAGGAAAATCCCCAATAGGTAGCGATTAAACAACACACTTCTAAGTAACACATAGGTCATAGAAAAAAAAACTCACGAGAAATTAAAAAACATTCTGAACTAAATGAAAATGAAAACACAACTTATCAAAACTTGTGGGATATAGCAAAAGCAGTGCTTAGGAATTTATAGCATTGAATGCATATGTTAGAAAAGAAGAAAGATCTAAAATCAATAATCTAAGTTTCCTTAGAAACCTTAGGAAACCAGAAAGAGTATATTATATTAAATCCAAAGTAAGAAGAAGAGAAGAAATAATAAAAAGCAGAAATCAATCAAATTGGAAATAGGAAATCAATACAGAAAATCAACAAAACCAAGAGCTGGTTTTGAAAGGATCAGTCAAATTGATAAGCCTCTAATAGGGTAACAAAGGAAAAAGAGAGAAGACACAAATTACTAAATTTAAATATATGCAATAAAAAATGTACCAAATAATAAATTTGCATGGTATTTGAAATTTCATAGTTTCACTTCTTTAAGATGTCCATACTTTAGCTTCTAGCTCCATCTCAATTTCCCCTGCCCAGTCACCTCTAGCTGGGAGGCAAAGGTGGGAGGGGTTTATATTCAGAGACTTTAGGGGCTGCTTCAGCAGTGGAATTTGCCTGTTTTTTGTTCTTTGACTCCCTGATAGCACTACAATGAAGTTTCCTTCCTCATTAGAATGAGTCTGTTGTCTGGGTGCTTAGCAAGGGAGGGCTGGAAGGTGACTGTTTTCTTCGGAAAGAGGAGAGAAGCTGAGAGTGGCGTTGGACAGCTGCTGACCATGGGCTGCCCCTCATGCCAGGCAGGCCTCTTTGGTTCCCATGTCTGATGCTGCTGCTACAGGCCACTCTCCTCATGATCTTGACTCTCCATTTCTCCTTGATCATCAAGCCTCTTCTATTCTTTGATTTTAGAATGGCCCTGCAAGCTCCTAAATGCCTAAAGCCCCTGTGCTCAGGGGTTACTCGAGGTTTTAATAGCTCTACACTACTGACCATGACCTGAGGACTGTGGCTGATGAACCGTAATCTTTCTGTTCACAACATCTGTCAGACCACTGGGGTGGGAAGATGGCTGGAATGTTTCTGCCACAATGTGAAGTGATTTGAGATGACTCTCATAGAGGAAACTGTTTTGTCCAGGGAAGATTTGTTAATGCTCTTTGTGGCTAAAAATATATGTGATCTCTAAGTTCACTTTTCCTTGTATAATCTTTGATTATAAGTGCCAGCATATCATGCATGTTCTTCAGTTTTCTTATTTGCCTTCACAATTGAAGACACAAGCAACTGGCTTGAGTCCATAAGCCAACTGAGCCTAAGGATTCACTGTTTTCAGCGCACCTAGTGATTTCTAAGTTTGTACCAATTATATTAAATTGAGAATTGTACTTCTTATTGCTTGTATCAGCACTTTCGTTTTTACATTATCCACTCATTTTATAAACCAGTAAGGACAAGATGCAATAAAGTGTTCTTACATAATTGCACAAATCGCTGTACGAAAAGATTGTGACTGCCAAAATGGAGCTGGTTGCGAGCAGGCGGTGCCGTAGTGTGATAGATTTAAGTGTTTATTACTGAGCCGAGATATGAAAATATACATATGAGGGCAGTTTTACAGGGATCTATTATCTACAAATATATTTTCCTTCCAGAAGTCAAATATATGCAAGACAAGACCCACTTGTATTTGTTCACCGCAAGGTGGGTCACCTTCTTTCATATACCTATCCTCTTTCTTCGGAGAACCCAAGTATCAAGAAATATGGGCCCCATTTATAGCATTGGTGCTTGATTCAGTAATCAATAACTCAAACTATCATTTACTTGAATAGTCCTCTTGCTCAATAAGGAGCTAGAGATTGGCTGACAAAAGACATCACAGATGGTAAGCAACAGACTTGAAGGGAGCATTGCCAGCCACTAATTACTAAGACGTATTGGGAGAGCATTGGTACTTGTCTTAACCCACAGGATGGAACTTCCATTGCTTCAGGCTTCCTTCTATTGCCACAATGTTTGAAGCACGCTTTTAAATCAAATGCTTTAGTAATCAGCCTGGTGTTCCAAATATCAGGCCCATTTTAATTAAAAATAAAAAGAATCTTTCTTCTTTCATGAGAGATTATAGAATTTCAATTGGAGAACTCAATTCCCTCATTCTTGACTTACCTGCCCTCCCCAAATATATACCCCCAAGCAGTGGCTGCTTACTGATGCCTTGTTTTTGATCAGTGCAGACTTTCTTTTGGAATCTTTACGTTGGCATAAGAAGCCTTCACATATACATTAGTGACCCATTTTTGAAGGCTGATCATTGATAAGGGTTATTCCATTTTATAAATTTTGCTGGATATTGTAGTATTTATTTATAGAGAGGTAGGATGAAGTGAATATGTCCTAATGCTTCAAAAACTCTTTAAAAATGTTTTAAAATATGCATCACATGTGTACATTATAAAGCATAATATTAAAGTGAACATTCATGAACCTCCTTCCTGTTTAAGAACTACCAATGCTATTGGTTTCCTGAAGTTTCACTTATTCTTCCTCCTTTCCTATTTTTGTTAGCTGTGTAATTTTTTTACATTGTCAGAGGATATAATATTTTCATTCTATTTTTTTTACCATATCCTCATCTTTTTAGCTTAGTTCTACAGTTAAATATTCAATGCTCAGTTGATTCTTTATACTGAAGATTTCCCAATAATTTCTTACTTGTATGAAGCTCATTTTCCAGTAGAATTCTCAGCAACAACCTGTGGGATCAACATCTCTGAATTTTTGCATATTCATAATTGTTTAGTTTAGACATTTAATCTGGAAAGATGGATATAAAATCCTTGGTTTATAGTTTCTTTCTTGGAATATCTTTTAAAATATTCCATTGTTTTTACCAGGAAATGTTGCCATTGAGAGGTCTGTTGTCGACCTTATTAAGTTCTGGTCCTCATGTGTGACCTGGTCTTTTTGTATGGATGCCCTCCAATCTTTTTTCCCTTTTCTTGAAAGCCTAGTAGTTTTACTAGAGTATATCTTGGTGTTAACTACTATGGGATAATTTTCTTGGGTACATTGTGTCCTCTTTTTGTATGAATATTTGTTTTTTTTTTATTTTCAGGCATGTCTTCCTGAATTACTTACATTTTTTTTTTCTATTTGCTTTACTTTTCTTTTTGGTACTCAAATTATATGCATGTTTGAGGTTGTTTTTTTTGCTTCTCTTTTCTTTCTCTTGGATGCTTTTTATTATGTTTTGTATTTCTGTGTGGTTTTTCTTTAGATTTTCTTTTCTACTGTGTACGTAGCTCCCCAAGTTGCCATGGGCTCTATAGTTCTCTTGTGGTCCTTTTGATTTTTTTGAATTTCTTTCTCTTTTTAAACATTTTAATAATAAATATTCTTGAGTATTGTATTTATTTTTATGTAACGTTATTGTTTTAGATCGGGAGTATCTGTTAATTGTACAAACAAATGTAATTTGATTTTTAGTTTTTTGTAAGTATTTTTTATGTAAGTCACAAATTAGGAAAAAATTTATTGGATCATGTGTTCTGTAGTTAGGATTGGATAAACAAAGCAAAGTTAGGTTACCAATGGAAATTTCGCTTTTACACCTTGTGTTAAACTGTGATAGACAGCCTTTATTTATTTATTTATTTTTAGTTTTTGTTTACTTTTGTTTTCTTCCCTCCACTCTTAAGATCTTGGGTACAAAATGGAATCTGTAAAGAGTTTGGGTAATTCAGACACAGTGTGGCTTTTATCTAAGGAAACTATAAAATTTGCCAAACTATTTCTTTACAAATAGAAGATGCATCAGAAAAGTGCAGGATATTCCCAATCTATTTTTTCAAACTTTTTACTGCATTATCCATTTCTTCTACTTCCTTCCCCTGCCTCTGCAAGTACCAGTCTGTTCTCTGTATCTATGAGCTTGTTTTTGTTTTTGATTCCACATATGAGAGAATGCATATGGTATTTGTCTTTCTCTAGTTGACTTATTTCATTTAGTGTAATGCCCTTGAGGTTCATCCTTGTTATCAAAAATGGCAAGATTTCATTCTTTTTTTTTTTAATTTTTACTTTTATTAAAGTATCGTTAAAATACAATCTTATGCTGGTTTCAGATGTTCATCGCAGTGGTTCAACAGTCCCCATGATCATCGTATATTGTGATTACAAATTGTTGTGCCCCTATTATCACCCCTCCCTCCTTTCCAACCCCTCTGCCTTGGTAACCACTAGTTACTTCTCAGGGTCTGTGAGTCTACTACTGTTTTGTTCCTTCTCTTTTGCTTTGTTTTTATACTCTGCAAGTAAGTGAAATCATGTAGTATTTGTCTTTCTTTGCCTGGCTTATGTCACTGAGCATAATACCCTCTAGATCCATCCATGTTGTTGCAAATGGGAGGATTGCTTTTCTTTTTATGACTGAATAGGATTCCATTGTGTATATGTACCATATTTTCTTTATCCATTCATCTGTTGATGGATATTTAGGTTGCTTCCATATCTTGGCTACTGCAAATAGTGTGGCAATAAACATAGGGATGCATATTTCTTTTTGAATCAGAGATTTTTTTCTTCAGGTAAATTCCTAGGAGTGGAATTATTGGGTCACCACCTATGTTTTCTTCCAGGAGTTTCATGGTTTTAAGTCTTAATGTTCAAGTTTTTAATCCATTTTGAGTTGATTTTTGTGTATGGTGTAAGATAGTCCAATGTCATTCTTTTGCATATGGCTATCCACTTTTCCCACCACTACTTATTGAAGAGACTGTTATTTCCCTATTGCATATTTTTGTCTCCTGTGTCATAAATTAATTGACCATATATGTATGGGTTTATTTCTGAACTCTCTATTCTCTTCCATTTATCTATGTATGTGTTATTATGCTAATACAATACTATTTTAATTACTATAGCTTTGTGGTGTACTTTGAAATGAGGGTGCATGATGCCTCCAGCTTTGTTCTTCCTTCTCAAGATTGCTCTGGCTATTTGGGGTCTTTTGTAGTATCATAAAATTTTGATTCTTGGTCCTATTTCTGTGAAAAATGCCATTGGTATTTTGATAGCGATTACATAGAATCTATAGATTGTTTGGGTAGTATGGACATTTATACAATATTAAGCCTTCTAATCCATGAGCACAGAATATCTTTTCATTGTGTCTTCTTCAAATTCTTTTTTTAGTGTCTTGTAGTTTTCAGTATAAAGGTTTTTTACTTCCTTGGGTAAATATATTCTTAGGTATTGTTTTTCTTTTTGATGGAATTGTAAATGGGATTGTTTTCTTAATTTCTCTTTCTGATAGTTCATTATGTGTATAGAAATGCAACATATTTTTGTCTGTTGATTTTGTATCCTGCCATATTTCTGATAATTCTAACTTGTGATTTTTTTCACATTTTATGCTCTTCTTTTATAGCCATTTTATTTATGACCTCATTTATTTCTGATGTGTGCTATATTTTTAAAACTCTTTTAAATTTCTTTTAGCTCATTTTGAAATATTGGATTATAGTTTTTATCTTTTGAGTGCATTTTTCTGATTGTTCTTTCTGTGTTGAGATATTTTATAGTTCATTTCAATCTCTTTCTGGCAAACATTTAGTATGGAATTAGAGTATATCCCTTTCATATTTCAGTGAGATGGGCTTCTTGTGCTAAGAAGAGGTTTCAGAAGAATGTGGGGATTGTCCAAAGTAGCTTTCACAGCTTCACAGCATAAAGGCTCCCTTTCTATTGTTACCATAAGAGACTTAATACATGGCTTTTCTGTACAGCTATTTCCCTCAGAGCAAAATCTGGTTCAAGAATGTTTTCTGCTTCCAGCCTGTTTTACTTACAGCTTTAAAGACCTTATCTTCAAAAGAAGTGCTCTTACCTGTAGAAGTAGTATTTTTGCTGTTCACTACTTCTTGTGTTCTACTTCCTCTGCACTCTTCCTCGTTATCTAGTATTTGAAACTCCTTTCTCTGTGACTTTCAGGGACCTGCCTTGCTTGCCTTGCTTTCCTTTTCCTTGGGTGAGGTTCTATTTTCTAGCAGAGAATTTGCTATATATACATTTTGTCTTAGTCTCTTTTTTAAAAAACTTATCTTAGAATAGCTACCCCAGCTTTCTCTTGGTTAGTACTTGCATGATATATCCTCCCTTATCTTTGAAGGGTATGTTCCAAGATCCCTAGTGGATGCCTGGAACTATGGATAATACTGAACACTATATTTACTATGTTTTTTCTTATACATACATACCTATGATTAATTAAAAAATTAAGCACAGTAGAAGATTAATAATAACTAATAATAAATAGAACAGTTGTAACAATATACAGTGATAAAATTTATGTGAATGTGATCTCTCTCAAAATATCTTATTGTGCTGTACTCACCCTTCTTCTTGTAATGATGTGAGATGATAAAATGCCTATATGATGAGATGAAGTAAGCTGAGTAACACAGGCATTGTGATATAGAGTTAGGCTACTACTGACCTGATGATATTTCAGAAGGAGGATCATTTTCTGGAGAGCAGTTGACCACAGGTAATCAAAACTGTGGAAAGTGAAAACCACAGATAAGGGGGTCTACTGTACTTTCACTCCAAAATTAAAGATACATACATAGCTATGTGTTATATGTATGTATCTTTAATTTTTGTATTGTTTTTTGCCATCAGACAATTTCTGTTTATAACTGGCAAGTTAATTTTACTTACATTATTTTATTACCAAAAAAATCTGGAACTGCTGCAGTTTATTGTGTATATAGTTTCCATTTTGTCTATGCTGTTCCCTACCCCCCGCCTCTTCTTATGTTTTGTTTTGTTTTTATAATTTCCCCCCTCCACATGTAAGAACTTGTGTACTGCATTCTATTCTCTCAGTGATTTTTCTTGAAATCTTACCATGTATATTTAACAGTCCAATAAATTTTCAAGTTCATTAGTATGTCAAGCATCCTCCCAAAATAAAAAAAACACACATGCACACATGATGTACCCAAGAATACTCACACTCATGTCACTTTTCTCTTGACTCATTCACATGCAAACATTATCTATTATGTTATTCTTTTACTTTTGCTGTTGAAATTGAACTTTATGTTCATTTGTTCTTGATACTCTCGTGTGTGGGTTTACATTTATTTTTCTACTTTCTTCACTTAACTTTTCTTCTTGCAACTTAGACCTTTCTCAGATAATTTTTGTTATGTAGCAATAGGTAACAATATAGTACTTTTGGTCCGTTTTGGAAATTCTCAACCATTATTTCATTAAAAATCGCTTTTCCAATTAAACATATTGAAGTAAAGTTGACTACAGTTAAACATATCTTATATGATCTTGATCTGTCCATTATATCTGCTTCATATTTTTGATCATTGTATGTCTAAGCTGTAATCTGTAATGTCTACTGATCAATTATAATTCTCTATATAACATATCTATTGTTTGAATTTCAAAAGTATATTATTTAGCACTTGAAGTTTTTTCTTATTTGTTTGTTTTCCAAATTTCCTTAGTCATTTTTGTTACTCTCTTGTTCCTTGCTTGTTTTTTATTCTAAATTTTAAAGCATTTTATACTCAGGTGTTTCTTTTATATTTGGTATCAAATAATTTCAACTTCAGAAGTCCTTGGAGATCTGTGTTTTCAGTCTACTGACCTTACTTATGAAGGCTTGTTTCCTTCTGTGTTTGGTGGGTTTTGATTGTGAGCTCATAAAAGACTGAACTTATCCTGTGGAAGTTATGAAGGTCTAAACTTTAGTTATTTTTTTTCAGTGAAGATTTGGGTTTATATCTGCTGATATACAGGAAGTGTTGCCAGTCTTGCAAAATAAGAGTCCTTGCTTAAAGTGGGAGTATCAGGTTTAGCCCCTTGACGTTGGGCAAAATTCTGGATAACTTATCAGCATTGACTCCAGGAAAATCCTCTGGCTTTGCTTCTTTATTAGTGTTTGCTGACTGACATCAAGACTGAATGTAAGATTCAGCTCTTTATTTTTCTTTTTTTTTTCCTCTTTGTTCTTTAGGTTATCTCTTGAGCCTCAAAATGCTTTATAAAAACATGTTTAATCTATGATTTTGTTGTATTTCTTGAGAGTATCTAGTTCTGGTCCATCAGACTGCTGGGAATGGATGTCCAGATCAGTGATCAATTACTTTTTCCCAATAAAAATAATTTTTCTGTATGTAGTACTTGAAATATATAAAACACAGAAGGCAAAGATATGATCTTTTTCATTAATAAACAAAAACCTAATGTTAGGTCTTAAAAAAGAAACCCACAAAAACCAGCTCATAACACGTAATTTGTTCTAGTATTCTTCTAGGGAGTTAATTTAAATTTTAGTTTCTGTGTAGTTTATTTAATGAATAAACTTTTTTGGTATTATTATATCTGGGCATCGTTCTATAAAATTATCTACTTTCTAAAATCTTTAAGAAAATGCATTTTTTAAGGACATTATTATTAACACGCATAATGTAGGGAGTCATGGGGAAAGCAGTATAACATAGAGAAAACAAATAGTGACTCTATAGCATCTTACTACACTGATGGACAGTGACTGCAGTGGGGTGTTGGGGGGGGAATTGATAAAATGGGTGAACATAGTAACCACAGTGTTGCTCATGTGAAACCTTCCTAAGATTGTATATCACAGAGGATTATATATGGCAACGTGAGAGATGAGACAGAGGCTTCCTCCTAAAACCGCATATAATATGAAAATATAACTAATACAACTACTCTTGAAAGAGCAACAGGAAGGAGGACTACAACAAACTGCATACACCTGGAGACAAGAGCGGACCTCACAGAAAAGGGTAATGTACTAAAGCTGTGGACCTGCGGGATCCAAGCCCTTTCCCCACCCCAGCTCACCAGCAGGAGGAACAGGAATGGAGCAGGGAGGGAGTGCAGATCTGGGACTGATGAATACCTAACTGAGGAGATCTACTCTGGGAGCACAAACCTACATTTCATGGTGCTTGCATGATACTCTCGTAATTAGGGGGTTGGAAAGCTAAGACAGGCAGAATTCCTGGAGAGACTAGACTAAGATTCCAGCTGCTTGTGGAAAGCAGGGATCCATATCCAGCTGCTCTGGGACAAAAGAAAGGCAGGCAGTCTGAGAGAATTCCTAACAAAGAAGGCTTTAGCAAGAAGGCTGCTAAAGGGGCAAGGATT
Organism: Smutsia gigantea; assembly: GCA_032199065.1. NCBI lineage: Eukaryota > Metazoa > Chordata > Mammalia > Pholidota > Manidae > Smutsia > Smutsia gigantea. Next base: position 12,805 of record JAVSCE010006182.1, read on the forward strand.
GCAAAGAGCTTACTGCTCAGGAGAAAAGACAGATAGACAAAATTGTCCGGGTGCACTCTGCACTGCAGGTTGGGAGCTTTCACGATCTTCAGGTGCTCCAGCTCCCTGGCTGCCTACACAGCTCCAAGAACCCCTTGTGTGACAGGCAGACAACTGCACCTTTCTCCTGGCCAGCCGCACTGGGCTTGCAAAGTGGGAAACACTACCCTGGCATTAGACAAGCCAGAGGGAAGATCTGTCTACAGCAACTAAAAACGCAAAGCACAGAGGCTTATACCTGTGTTCTCGGCCCACTGGTTCAGGCAGTGGAGACAGGCATAGCAGCCAGGAAGCAGGAAACAGCTCTTTCCTCCCCTCGGGCACCAATACAACTCCCCTGCGACCCCCGACATTGCTTCAGGGGCTGAGCAGCTCCAGAGAGTAGAGTTTCTGGGCACTAGAGGGTGCTATACACAAATATGAAAAGCCAAAGGAACCTGGTCCAGAGTAAAATTATGAATACAACTCCTGAGAAAGATTTAAACGATATAGACCTCATGACTCTCCCTGAAAGGGAGTTCAAAATAAAAATCATTAACATGCTCATGGAGATACGGAAAGATATTCAAGAACTCAGGAATTAATTCCGGTCAGAGATCCAATCACTGAAGAGCTCAATGGTCGGTATTAAAAGCAGATTGGATACAGTGGAGGAGACGATAAATGAAATAGAAACTAGAGAAGAGGAATACAAAGAAGCTGGGGCACAGAGAGAAAAAAGGATCTCTAAGAATGAAAGAACATTGAGAGAACTGTGTGACCAATCCAAACGGAACAATATTCGCATTATAGGGGTACCAGAGGAAGAAGAGAGAGAAAAAGGGATAGAAAGCGTCTTTGAGGAGGTGATTGCTGAAAACTTCCCCAATCTGTGGAAGGAGATAGTCTCTCAGGCCATGGAGGTGCACAGATCTCCCAACACAAAGGACCCAAGGAAAACAACACCAAGACAGATAGTAATTAAAATGTCAAAGATGAAGGAAAAGGACAGACTACTAAAAGCAGCCAGAGAGAGAAATAAGATCACATACAAAGGAAAGCCCATCAGGCCATCAACAGACTTCTCAACAGAAACCTTACAGGCCAGAAGGGCGTGGCATGATGTATTTAACGCAATGAAGCAGAAGGGCCTTGAACCAAGATTACTTTATCTGGCAAGATTATCATTTAAATTTGAAGGAGGGATTAAACAATTCCCAGATAAGCAAAAGCTGAGAGAATTTGCCTCCCGCAAACCATCTCTACAGTGTATTTTGCAGGGACTGCTATAGATGGAAGTGTTCCTAAGGTTTAATAGCTGTCACCAGAGGAACTAAAATCACAGTAAAGAAAGTAGAATAGCTAATTACTAAGAAAATGCAAAATTAAATTAACTACCTCCAAAGTCAATCAAGGGATAGACAAACAGTACAGAATATGATACCTAATATATAAAGAATGGAGGAGGATAAAGAAAGAACCTTCAGATTGTGTTTTTAATAGCATATTAAGTGAGTTAAGTTAGACTCTTAGGTAGTAAGGAAGTTAACTTTGAACCTTTGGTAACCACGAATTTGAGGCCTGCAATGCCAATAAGTACATACCTATCCATAATCACCATAAATGTAAATTGACAGAATGCACCAGTCAAAAGACACAGAGTCACTGAATGGATAAAAAAACAAGACCCATCTATATGCTGCCTTCAAGAGACTCACTTCAAACCCAAAGACATACACAGACTTAAAGTGAAGGGACAGAGAAAGACACTTCATGCAACTAACAGGGAGAAAAAAGCAGGAGTTGCAGTACTAGTATCAGACAAAATAGACTTCATAACAAAGAAAGTCACAAGAGACAAAGAAGGACATTACATAATGATAAAAGGGTCAATCCAACAAGAAGATATAACCATTATAAATATCTATGCACGCACCACAGGAGCTCCTCCATATGTGAAACAAATACTAACAGAATTAAAGGGGGAAATAGAGCGCAATGCAGTCATTCTAGGAGACTTCAACACACCACTCACTCTGAAGGACAGATCAACCAGACAGAAAATAAGTAAGAAGGAGGCACTGAACAACACATTAGAACAGATGGACCTAACAGACATCTACAGAACTCTACACCCAAAAGCAGCTGAATACACATTCTTCTCAAGTGCACATGGAACATTTTCAAGAATAGATCATATACTAGGCCACAAAAAGAGCCTCAGTAAATTCAAAAAGATTGATATTTTACCAACCAGCTTCTCAGACCACAAAGGAATGAAACTAGAAATGAATTATGCAAAGAAAATGAAAAATACTACAAACACATGGAGGCTTAATAACATGCTCCTAAATAATCAATGGATCAATGACTAAATAAGAACAGAGATCAAGCAATATATGGAGACAAATGACAACAATAATTCAACACAAAATCTGTGGGATGCAGTGAAGGCCGTGCTAAGAGGAAATTATACTGCAATATAGGCCTACCTCAGGAAAGAAGAACATCCCCATATGAGTAGTCTAAACTCACAATTAACGAAACTAGAAAAAGAAGAATAAATGAGGCCCAAAGTCAGTAGAAGGAGGTACATAATAAAGATCAGAGCATAAATAAATAAAATCGAGAATAATAAAGCAATAGAAAGGATCAACAAAAGCAAGAGCTGGTTCTTCGAGAAAATAAACAAAATAGGTAAATTCCTAGCCAGACTTATCAAGAAAAAAAGAGAGTCTACTCACATAAACATAATCAGAAATGAGAAAGGAAAAATCACTATGGACACCACAGAAATACAAAGAATTATGGGAGAATACTATGAAAAATTATATGCTAACAAACTGGATAACCTAGAAGAAATGGACAACTTTCTAGAAAAACACAACCTTCCAAGGCTAACCGAGAAAGAAACAGAAAATCTAAACAGGCCAATTACCAGCAAGGAGATTGAACTGGTAATCAAAAACCTACCTAAGAACAAAACACCTGGCTCAGATGGCTTCACTGCTGAATTTTATCAAACATTTAGTAAAGACCTAATACCCATCCTCAAAGTTTTCCAAGGAGTAGAAGAAGAGGGAATACTTCCAAACTCATTCTGTGAGGCCAGCATCACTCTAATACCAAAACCGGGCAAATGACACTACAAAAAAAGAAAACTACAGACCGATATGCCTGATGAACATAGACGCAAAAATACTCAACAAAATATTAGCAAACCAAATTCAAAAATACATCAAAAGGATCATCCATCATGATCAAGTAGGATTTATTCCAGGGATGCAAGGATGGTTCAACATTCGAAAATCCATCATCTTCATCCACCACATCAACAAAAAGAAGGACAAAAACCACATGATCATCTCCATAGATGCTGAAAAATCATTCAACAAAATTCAACATTTGTTCATGATAAAAACTCTCAACAAAATGGGTATAGAGGACCAGCACCTCAACAGTATAAAGGCTATATATGACAAACCCACAGCCAACATAATACTTAACAGCGAGAAGCTGAAAGCTTTTCCTTTAAGATCGGGAACAAGACAAGGATGCCCACTCTCCCCACTTCTATTCCACATAGTACTGAAGGTCCTAGTCACGGCAGTCAGACAACGCAAAGAAATAAAAGGCATCCAGATTGGCAGGGAAGAAGTTAAACTGTTCCTGTTTGCAGATGACATGATATTGTATATAAAACCTTAAAGAATCTACTCCAAAACTACTAGATCTAATATCTGAATTCAGCAAAGTTGCAGGATACAAAATTAATGCATAGTAATCTATGGCATTCCTATACACTAACAATGACCTAGCAGATAGAGAAATCAGGAAAACAATTCCATTCCCAATCGCATCAAAAAGAATAAAATACCTAGGAATTAACCTACCCAAGGAAGTGAAAGACCTATACTCTGAAAACTACAAGACACTCATGAGAGAAATTAAAGAAGATACCAATAAATAGAAACACATCCTGTGCTCATGGTTAGGAAGAATTAATATTGTCAAAATGGCCACCCTGCCTAAAGCAATCTACAGATTCAGTGCAATTCCTATCAAAATACCAATGGCATTTTTCAACGAACTAGAGAAAATCATTCTAAAATTCATATGGAACCACAAAAAAACCCGAATAGCCAAAGCAATCCTGACAAGGAAGAATAAAGCTGGGGGGATTATGCTCCCCAACTTCAAGCTTTACTACAAAGCCACAGTACTCAAGACAATTTGGTACTGGCACAAGAACAGACCCATAGACCAATGGAACAGACTAGAGAGCCCTGATATAAACCCAACCATATATTGTCAATTAATATATGATAAAGGAGCCATGGACATACAATGGGGAAATGACAGCCTCTTCAACAGCTGGTGTTGGCAAAACTGGACAGTTACATGCAAGAGAATGAAACCGGATTATTGCTTAACCCCATACACAAAAGTAAACTCGAAATGGATCAAGGACCTGAACGTAAGTCATGAAACCATAAAATTCTTAGAAGACAACATAGGCAAAAATCACTTGAATATAAGCATGAGCAACGTCTTCCTGAACGCATCTCCTCGAGCAAGGGAAACAAAAGCAAAAATGAACTCATGGGACTACATCAAACTAAAAAGTTTCTGTACAGCAAAGGACACCATCAACAGAACAAAAAAGGCATCCTACAGTATAGGAGAATATATTTGTAAATGACATATACGACAAGGGGTTAACATCCAAAATATATAAAGAACTTACACGCCTCTATACCCAAAAAGCAAATAACCTGATTAAAAAATGGGCAGAGGACATGAAGAGACAGTTTTCCAAAGAAGAAATTCAGATGGCCAACAGACACATGAAAAGATGCTCCATGTCACTAATCATCAGGGAAATGCAAATTAAAACCACAATGAGATATCACCTCACACCAGTAAGAATGGCCAACATCCAAAAGACTAAGAACAACAAATTCTGGCGAGGATGCAGAGAAAGGGGAACCCTCCTACACTGCTGGTGGGAATGTAAGCTAGTTCAACTATTGACGAAAACAATATGGAGGTTCCTCAGAAAACTAGAAATAGAAATACCATTTGACCCAGGAATCCCACTCCTTGGAATTTAACCAAAGAATACAACTTCTCAGATTCAAAAAGACATATGCACCCTTATGTTTATCGCAGCATTTTTTACAATAGCCAAGATTCGGAACCAACCTAAGTGTCCATCAGTAGATGAATGGATAAAGAAGAGGTGGTACATATACAGAATGGAATACTGTTCAGCCATAAGAAAGAAACAAATCCTACCATTTGCAACAACATGGATGGAGCTGGAGGATATTATGCTCAGTGAAATAAGCCAGGCGGAGAAAGACAAGTGCCAAATGATTTCCCTCATTTGTGGAGTATAACAATGAAGCAAAACTGAAGGAACAAAATAGTAGCAGACTCAGAGACTCCAAGAATGAACTAGTGGTTACCAAAGGGGAGGGGTGTGGGAAGGCAGGTGGGGAGGAGGCAGAAGGGGATTGTGGGGTATTATGTTTAGTACACATGGTGTGGGGGGTCACGGGGAAAACAGTGTAGCACAGAGAAGGCAAACAGTGAATCTGTGGCATCTTACTACACTGATGGACAGTGACTGAATTGGGGTATGGGTGGGGACTTGATAATATGGGTGAATGTAGTAACCACATTGTTTCTTCATGTGAAACCTTCATAAGAGTATATATAAATAATACCTTAATAAAAGAAAAAAAAAGATTGTATATCAATGATACCTTAATAAAAAAATCAAAAGAAGAAAGTGCATTTTTAAGTTGATCAAAACAATAAAACATGACAGAAACTTTGGGAAAAGCCACCCATCGCTCTGCAACCAAGCTGAGATGCCCACAGAACATAGTTAGAGATGAGGTGCAAGCATTATTTGGATTTCCCAGATCACAGATAAGTCTGCTGGGACAAGCATGAGAGAATGCATGGAACCTGGCAGAAGAAAAATCCAGAAAACAGCAGAGAAAAACCTTTTCCTTAACCCACAGGGGCGAAGAATGTCTGTTCAATAATGTCCATTCCTGAACCCTATCCCAGACCCACCAATCGGGATGTGATTTTTGACATGTGAGTGACAAGTTGCTCGCAGTGGAGTTTTAGAACCCCTGGCCCAAGCGTCCTCACCAATGTGTTAGGAGGGAGAAGAAACTAGATGTTGGAGAAGCACTAGACTCCTTAGTGCTTTCGGTTGTTCTGATTACCTATGCTTAAATTAATATGGGGTAGACGTCATGTTGTTCTCATTCCATACTGTGGTTTTAGACATCCTTAAAAACATTATTTGATATATTATTGTTATTAATTCCATAGATATTCATGTAACTGTCACTTTTAATTATAATACGGTATTCTAACAAGGGGAATAAATCATAATTTCCTTAATGATTTCTTCATTGTTGTACATTTATGGCACTTCCGGCTTTTGGCAATAGTATATAAACTTATAATAAACCTTGGTGTGCATAACCTTTTTTGTTTGTTTGTTTCATTTTAGAATCTTTTTTTTTTTTTTGCACTTAGCCATTCCTTGGATTTGGAATTACTGGAAGGAAAGACATTAACACACTTAAATTTATAATGAGTATTGCCAAATTGCTTCCCAAAAGATTATACCATTTCAAACTGCTGCTAACAATGTAAGAATGTATTTCAGGACATTCTGGCCAGAATTGGACATTATCATTTATCTATTAGGCAATTAGTGTTCTTATTGATTTTTAATTTCTAACTGTTGGATTCCACTGGGTCTAGTTAATGAGTTTCCAGAAGGGACTTGGCTGGGTGAAGAGTGAATAGATGTAGGACAGAGGGCATCCCAACTTTTTGGACACCCATCTTAGAATTTAATTAGCTTCTCTTTCCTCTTGGTCTACCAAAGTACTGGTCACTTCTCTTCTCTCAACCTGTTTCCTCATTCATGGAATGAAGGGATCGGGCCAGCTGCCCCCAAGATCCCATTTAGTTTCAAGATTCTGCAACCCCTTGGTGTGAACCTTACATTGCATATCTGTGCGGAATGCTCTGGTTATCTTTGTCAGTAGCTGCAGGGATTTGTCTGTCTACCACGCATATTATTTTCTTTTCTTTGGTGTCTTCAGTAGAATGTATTTTGGATTTGTTCTTATTCTGCTCCCCCATGCCTCTTTTAAATTCTGATTTTAAGATGCAAATATGATATATGAATATTTAAAATGTGATTTGCATTTAACAAATTACACATGATCACATAATTCCCAATGTGATTTTGCATCAGGGAAGAAGTGAGAATATGTATTTTATGTTAAATGCATGGCATTTAAATACTTTAATACAAACAAACTGCACTTGAATATTAATCTCTCCAAAAAAGATCTTGCTAGGCATATTAAATATTTAAAACTTTCCTCATTATGAAGTTCTTGAACCCCTTGAACATTTCCACTTTTCTGTTAATTGTAAGTTTGGAGAATCTTGATATTTTTCTATGCACTTACTGGCAATTTTGAATCTCTCCTTGTGAAGTGCTTCCTTCACAAGGACAAGGGTGAATTAACAGGCCTAGAGGTCTCAGGGTAGAGAGTGTTAAACCTGTCATGCTAAATGCAGCAGCAAGGAAAGCTGAGTGTATGTTAAGGGGAAAGAAATTACCTGAAAAAAGATGCCCTGCCTAAGAATGATAGAAACATCAATTCTTAGTACTGGATATGATCTTGGAAGTCATCAAGTTGAACCATCTGTCTAATGCAAAATCCAGATACCACATCTCCGGGTGGTTGGTCAGCCAGTCACTTCTTGAATATCTTCAGTGTTTAGGAGCTCATCATGTCACAAGCCAACCCTGTCCATACTATTATTATGCAGTGTTTGTTTGGGGAAAGTTCTTATTGAGCTCAATTCTACCCCTAAGTGAACCACTAAGCTTAGTTTATTCTCTTGGAGCAATTACATGGAATTAGGTAATTTCCAAATTGATTTTGTATAGAATAATATTTTGTATAAAAGGTTGCTTGCTATTCCTAAAAATAAATTTCACAAAAGGGAATGGTTTTCCAAGTATTCATTGAGGGAATCAAACGCAGGAACAAATTAGATGATGAATTTGGATTTGATGCCATAAGCTAAAACAACAAAAGCAAAAATAAACAAGTAAGACTACACCAAATTTAAAAGCTTCTGCACAGCAGAGGAAGCCATCAACAAAATGAAAAGGCAACCTACGTAACTGGAGGAAATATTTGCAAGTCATGTATCTTATAAGGAGTTAATATCCACAATATATAAAGAACTCCTACAACTTGATAACAAAAAACAAGCAATTCATTTTAAAAATGGGCAGAACAGAATAGACGTTTTTCCGAAGAAGACATCCCAGTGGCCAACAGGCACATGAAAAGATGCTCAACATCACTAATTACCAGGGAAATGCGAATCATATGTGATACTACCACACACCTGTTAGAATGACTATCATCAAAAAGACGAGATAGCAAGTGTTGGAGAGAATGTGGAAAAAAAGGAAATCCTTGTGCACTGTTGGTGGGAATGTAAATTGTTTCAGTCACTATGGAAAATAGAATGAGGTTCCTCAAAAAAAAATTAAAAATACAGCTACCATATGATCCAGCAATTCTCCTTTTGGAAATATATCCAGTGGAAGTGAAATCACTGTCTTGAAGAGATACCTGCACCCCCATGTTCATTGCCTCATTATTTACAATAGCCAACATGTGGAAACAACGTAAATGCCCACCCAGGGATGAATAAATAAGAAAATTTGGTATATATACATAATGGAATATTATTCAGCCTTAAAAAAGAAGGAAACCCTGCCATTTACAAAAACATGGATGCACACTGAATGCGTTATGTTGGGTGAAATAAGTCTGAGAAAGGCAAGTACTTTCTGACCTCACTTACATGTATAATCTTACAAAAAAGGAACTCATAGGAACAATGATCAGATAGGTGGTTGCCAGAGGCAGAGGGGTAAGTGGGGGAACTAGAGGAGGGTGGTAAAAAGGTACAAAATTTCAGTTAGAAGATAAAAAGTTCTGGGGATGTAATGTACTCTATGACAACTAGTTAACAATAATGTATATTTGAAAGTTGCTGAAGGTAGATCTTAAAGTTCTCATCACAAGAAAAAAAGTTGCAGCTATGTGAGTAATTGATGTTAACTAAACTTATTGTAATCAATTTGCAAGTTAAACATATCCAATTATTATGTTGTACACCTTAAACTAATACAATGTTCTCTGTCAATTATATCTCAATAAAACGGGAAAAAAATGATCTGAAGTCAATAAAGATATCTTTAAATCAGTGATCACAACGTACTAAGAATTACCAGTAGATTGTTAGCTATTTATGGGCACAATACTTTGTTATAAATAAATAAATGGTTTGTATTTTAAGAAAGATAAGAGTTAATAATAACGATGATAACAACAAAACACCTAGCACATAGTGTTTCCTTTGTGCCAGGAGCTGCCCTAAGGGCTTTACGTATATGGACTCATTTCATCTTTACAATCACCTATAAGGTATGTATCATTATCCCCACTGTACATATTAGGAAACTGAGGCACAAGAAAGTTAAATAATTTCCCCAAGTTATAAATGACAGTTATTGGTTTAAAACCCAACACCTTGATCCAGAGTTTGTGTCCTTATCTTATTATGCTGTATTTAGAGTGACCACATAATTTACCATTCAAACTAGGACACTTTGATAGAGAATGGGGAAACTAACCATAACACTCCCGGACAACTCCCAGCTATACTGCTTCTCAGATGATAGGCTGATAAAAACATACTCCCCCTTTTTCAGGAAAAGGACATGCATCTGCGAGCATATTAGATATCAAAGTGAAATGTTTTTAATGAGAAAGAAATCACAACAAATCAGTGGAAACTTGGGGATTTGGGTCCCTTTCTTCTGAGATCTACTTGGGAAATTTACCAGAAATTCTTGGTTCAATGTGACTTCCCTCCCCACCTAGAACATTCTACAGCTTACTTTCACAGGGGTGGTGCAAATCAAGGGCGTTGAAGGTTAACTTTCATTAGGTTCATAGTAGATCTGCCTCCACTCACCATTTTCAGGTCACTTAGAAAATAATGTGAGTGTCTAGAATGTTTGTGGTGTTCACTCCTTGGAAAGATAAAACAGCATTTTCAAGTACATGTCTAAGGATCCCCACAGACATGTCAGAATGCCCGCTTTACAGTTCCCATTAAGGCACCATTTAGATCCTCTCGTGCTACGGGGAGCAGTTCCTGCCCAGACGAGAGGCGGGTACCTTGCTGTGAGCAGCCCGAGCTGGCATGGGTTTAGCGCTGGCACTGGGTTGTTCTGACATGATCCTTCCTTGTCTGCCTATTAACCTCTTTGACCCTCTTTCCCAGGACAGAAATGACTTCATCATCTTTGGTTCTCAGCTTTAGAATACCTGGTTCTGTAAAGAGAACCTTTGTGTGTATTCTGCAAGGTCTGGGGCTCCTCATATCTAGTAATCTCATGGTGCCCTATGCACTAGTAACATTAGATTATTACTAATAAGGGATAAGATAGACAAGTGCTCACTGCCAAATGATCATTCTTTTGTGGTTAAGTATGGTCTTGAATGCTCACAGAGATATAAATTAAATTCTTGTTAACATTCTCCTATTGTGCAATGCTACCTGCATTCTCATTCCCTTTTTTTGTCTCTGCTTTAGTCCCCCCATACCCCTTCTCCCCCCTGCCCCTTAATTTTCTAAGACAGTGCAGAAGTTTGGGTTAAGAAAGGGTTAAAACCCATTTCATGTTTATTTCTTTATTTTTTGGTGGTAAGGGGATAGATAGTGGCTACCCTGTCTTGCATGAATTTTTCCTATGGTTACCCACACTGTTTCCTTGCAAAAACAAGTATTAGAAATAGGAATTGAAAAAGTTCCTCCTTACTGTCCTAATAAGGGACAGGAAGTCTGAAATCTGAAGCTAGCTACTGCCAGTCAGCCCAAGTTGTTCATTATATTCTTATTTGTCTTGTTTAGATTATACATCCCCTGGGCGAGAGGCTGGGTGGTTTTATTACGGTACCCGTCAGTCTGTCAACACCATCTAAATTAAAGCAAACACTCTTCTCAAATGGCACTTTTTGATCACGTCTCCCTGCACCCAGACTGCTTAGGGCTGAGAGGTTTGAGTTAGCTATCACACCATTAAAATGGACTAAACCCAAAATGACTAGGATGTTCTTGAGAAAATTCATTTTCTCATCTAGACATGGGCTGCAGAAGACACGTTGAAGCTGCAAAACACAGCTTGGAAATGACTAGACTAATTTTAGAACCCGTTTACACAGCTGCTCCACTGAAAATCTGACTTTCATTGTAAATCTTGCTCAGGGAGGGCTTACCTTTTATTTAATTAAAAATGATCAGCAAGGCAGGCTTTTGATATAGGAAGGTCCACAGTAAAACTGCAAGGCGAGTGTGGTTGCAGTAGCTCTCTGACATTCTGCTTTATTAGATGTCAGTTTATAATTAAAAGTTTGAGTGGCAGAACTCTGAGTACCTGGAAGAATGGTTTTGAGGATCTTAATTTTCAGCCATCTTCCTACCAAGTATATGAGACTTGTGAGATTTGTTACAGGGAAAGACATTTGGCATTGCCCACACACTCCTTTTGAAAAATGCAGAAATAGGAAATGCTCCAGGGTTTAGAATCTGAGAGCGGGAAACTCATATTTTGAGATGCAATTGAAATCATCCCTTGCTAGGTGAAGCAGTTACATGTTTGAAGCGATAGATAATAGAAAGAAAACAAAGGGAGTGAAATAGCCCAGGAAAACACATCAGTCTTGTTTATGAAACTAATTAGAAAAATAAAAGTGCTTTTCCATTCCAGTTATGCTTATTATTACTTATGCCATGATATTCATTTTATGGGAATGCTTTTTAGAAATGTCTAAATTTTACTGAAAAAATATATTGAGATTTTTTTTCCCATTGTGCAGACTAATACACTGAACTTTGGGAATCACCCAAAGGCCTTTTATTTTTTGACATCTAGTTGCCCAGAAGTGATTTATTACAGTCATCTAATGTTTTTCTCATAAGGGCTATTTATATGTCTGAAACTTCATACCTCAGAAGTGAGTTGGGAATTTCTGGGAAACCAACCACCTCAATTGTTAAACTTACTAGCCAAATACATAATACAATAGTCACATGTACTTTAATACACTCAAAGCTACTTGCAACTTATGCTCGCTACCTTCAATACTACCATATTTTAAAGATCAAGTCAGATTCAACAAGACTATCAGCAAGGTTTCAGCTGAATGTATGTCTAAGCTATTTTAATGGGTCAAAGTTAGGTTTGTGGACTTCATTACTCCTTGTTACCTAGCATTGCTTAATACAGAAACTGATTAACTGATAACACAGAACCATGTAAAAAGAGATTATATGTTACAGATGACAGTAGACCTGTTTGATGGTTGGAGTCTTTGCATCCTTGTTTTCCTTTTCTTTTTTACCTTCCTAGGTTTATTTCTTTTATTTATTTTTTATTAAGGTATTATTGATATACACCCTTATGAAGGTTTCACATGAAAAAATAATGTGGTTACTACATTTACCTATATAATCAAGTCCCCACCCATACCCCAATGCAGTCACTGTCCATCAGTGTAGTAAGATGACACAGATTCACTATTTGCCTTCTCTGTGCTACACTGTTTTCTCCGTGATCCCCCACACCATGTGTATTAAACATAATGCCCCTCAATCTCCTTCTCCCTCCCTCCCTACCCGCCCTCCCACACCCATCCCCTTTGGTAACCACTAGTCCCTTCTTGGAGTCTCTGAGTATTCTGCTGTTTTGTTCCTTCAGTTTTGCTTTGTTGTTATACTCCACAAATGAGGGAAATCATTTGGCACTTGTCTTTCTCCTCCTGGCTTATTTCACTGAGCATAATATCCTCCAGCTCCATCCATGTTGTTGCAAATGGTAGGACTTGTTTCTTTCTTATGGCTGAATAGTATTCCATTGTGTATATGCACCACCGATGGACACTTAAGTTGCTTCCATATCTTGGCTATTGTAAAAAATGCTGCGATAAACATAAGGGTGCATATGTCTTTTTGAATCTGAGAAGTTGTATTCTTTGGTTAAATTCCAAGGAGTGGGATTCCTGGGTCAAATGGTATTTGTATTTTTACTTTTTTGAGGAACCTCCATATTGTTTTCGTCAATGGTTGAACTAGCTTACATTCCCACCAGCAGTGTAGGAGGGTTCCCCTTTCTCCACATCCTCACCAGCATTTGTTGTTCTTAGTCTTTTGGATGTTAGCCATTCTTACTGGTGTGAGGTGATATCTCATTGTGGTTTTAATTTGCATTTCCCTGATGATTAGTGATGTGGAGCATCATTTCATGTGTCTGTTGGCCATCTGAATTTCTTCTTTGGAGAACTCTCTTCATATCCTCTGCCCATATTTTAATCGGGTTATTTGCTTTTTGGGTGTTGAGGCATGTAAGTTCTTTATATATTTTGGAAGTTAACCCCTTGTTGTATATGTCATTTACAAATATATTCTCCCATACTGTAGGATGCCTTTTTGATCTGTTAATGGTGTCCTTTGCCATACAGAAACTTTTTAGTTTGATGTAGTCCCATTAGTTCATTTTGCTTTTGTTTCCCTTGCTCGGGGAGATGCGTTCAGGAAGAAGTTGCTCATGCTTATATTCAAGTGATTTTTGCCTATGTTGTCTTCTAAGAGTTATGGTTTCATGACTTACATTCATGTCCTTGGTCCATTTCGAGTTTACTTTTGTGTATGGGGTTAAACAATAATCCAGTTTCATTCTCTTGCATGTAGCTGTCCAGTTTTGCCAACACCAGCTGTTAAAGAGGCTGTCATTTCCCCATTGTATGTTCATGGCTCCTTTATCATATATTAATTGACCATACATTGTTGGGTTTATATCAGGGCTCTCTAGTTTGTTCCATTGGTCTATGGGTCTGTTCTGCTTTATTCTTCCTTCTCAGGATTGCTATGGCTATTTGGGGTGTTTTTTGGTTCCATATGGATTTTAGAACTATTTGCTCTAGTTCATTGAAGAATGCTGTTGGTACTTTGATAGGAATTACATTGAATCTGTAGATTGCTTTAGGCAGGATGGCCATTTTGACAATATTAATTCTTCCTATCCATGAGCACAGGATGTGTTTCCATTTATTGGTATCTTCTTTAATTTCTCTCATGAGTGTCTTGTAGTTTTCAGAGTATAGGTCTTTCACTTCCTCGGTTAGGTTTATTCCTAGGTAGTTTATTCTTTTTGATGCAACTGTGAATGGAATTGTTCTGATTTTTCTCTCTGCTAGTTTATTGTTAGTGTATAGGAATGCCAAAGATTTCTGCAGACTAATTTTGTATCGCACAACTTTGCTGAATTCATATATTAGATCTAGTAGTTTTGGAGTGGCTTCTTTAGGGATTTTTATATACAATATCATGTCATCTGCAAACAGGGACAGTTTAACTTCTTCCTTGCCAAATCTGGATGCCTTTTATTTCTTTGTGTTGTCTGACTGCCATGGCTAGGACCTCCAGTACTATGTTGAATAGAAGTGGGGAGAGTGGGCATCCCTGTCTTGTTCCTGATCTTAAAGGAAAAGCTTTCAGCTTCTTACTATTAAGTATAATGTTGACTGTGGGTTTGTCATATATGTCCTTTATTATGTTGAGGTACTTGCCCTCTATACCCATTTTGTTGAGAGTTTTTATCATGAATGGATGTTGAATTTTGTCCAATCCTTTTTCAGCAACTATGGAGATGATGATGTGGTTTTTGTCCTTCTTTTTGTTAATATGGTGTATGATGTTAATGGATTTTCAAATGTTGTACCATCCTTGCATCCCTGGGATGAATCCCACTTGATCATGATGGATGACCCTTTTGATGTATTTTTGAATTTGGTTTGCTAATATTTTGTTGATTATTTTTGCATCTATGTTCATCAGTGATATAAGTCTCTTTTTTTGTGATGTCTTTGCCTGGTATTGGTACTAGAGTGATCCTGGTCTCATAGAATGAGTTTGGAAGTATTCCCTCTCCTTCTACTCTTTGGAAAACTTTAAGGTAGATGGGTATTAGGTCTTCACTAAATGTTGATAAAATTCAGCGGTGAAGCCATCTGGTCCAGAGGTTTTGTTCTTAAGTAGGTTTTTGGTTACCAGTTTAATTTTGTTTCTGGTAATTGGTCTGGTCAGATTTTCTGTTTCTTTCTGGGTCAGCCGTGGAAGGTTGTATTTTTCTAGAAAGTTGTCCATTTCTTCTAGGTTATCCAGTTTGTTACCATATAGTTTTTCATGGCATTCTCTAGTAATTCTTTGTTTTTCTGTGGTGTCCGTCATTTTTCCTTTCTCATTTCTGATTCTGTTTATGTGTGTAGACTCTCTTTTTTTCTTGATAAGTCTGGCTAGGGGTTTATCTATTTTGTTTATTTTCTCAAAGAACTAGCTCCTGCTTTCATTGATTCTTTCTAATGTTTTATTCTTCCCGATTTTATTTATTTCTGCTTTAATCTTTATTATGTCCCTCCTTCTATTGACTTTGGGCCTCATTTGTTGTTCTTTCTCTAGTTTCATTAATTGTGAGTTTAGTCTGCTTATATGGGATTGTTCTTCTTTCCTAAGGTAGGCCTGTATTGCAATATACTTTCCTCTTAACACGGCCTTCAGTGCATCCCACGGATTTTGCGGTGTTGAATTATTGTTGTCATTTGTCTCCATATATTGCTTGATCTCTGTTTTTATTTGGTCATTGATCCATTGATTATTTAGGAGCATGTTATTAAGCCTCCATGTGTTTGTGGGATTTTTCATTTTCTTTGCAGAATTTATTTCTAGTTTCATACCTTTGTGATCTTAGAAACTGGTTGATACAATTTCAATCTTTTTGAATATACCAAGGCTCTTTTTGTGGCCTAGTATATGATCTGTTCTTGAAAATGTTCCATGTGCACTTGAGAAGAATGTGTATTCAGCTGCTTTTGGGTGTAGAGTTCTGTAGATGTCTGTTAGGTCCATCTGTTCTAATGTGTTGTTCAGTGCCTCTGTCTCGTTACTTATTTTCTGTCTGGTTGATCTGTCCTTCAGAGTGAGTGGAGTGTTGAAGTCTCCTAGAATGAATGCATTGCATTCTATTTCTCCTTTTAATTCTGTTAGTATTTGTTTCACATATGTAGGTGAACAATTTTTCACATCTGTTGGGTGCATAGATATTTATAATGGTTATATCTTCTTGTTGGATTGACCCTTTTATCATTATGTAATGTCCTTCTTTGTCTCTTGTGACTTTCTTTGTTTTGAAGTCTATTTTGTCTAATACAAGTACTGCAACTCCTCCTTTTTTCTACCTATTAGTTGCATGAAATATCTTTTTCTATCCCTTCACTTTTAGTCTGTATATGTCTTTGAGTTTAAAGTGAGTCTCTTGTAGGCAGCATATAGATGGGTCTTGTTTTTTTATCCATTCAGTGACTCTATGTCTTTTGATGGGTGCATTCAGTCTATTTTACACTTAGGGTGATTATCGACAGGTATGTACTTATTGGCATTGCAGGCTTAGATTCGTGGTTACCAAAGGTTCAAGGTTAACTTCCTTACTACCTAAGAGTCTAACTTAACTCACTTAATATGCTATTAAAAACACAATCTGAAGGTTCTTTCTTTATCCTCCTCCATTCTTTATATATTAGGTATCATATTCTGTACTGTTTGTCTATCCCTTGATTGACTTTGGAGAGGGTTGTTTTAATTTTTGCATTTGCTTAGTAATTAGCTGTTCTACTTTCTTTACTGTGGTTTTATTACCTCTGGTGACAGCTATTATACCTTAGGAATACTTCCATCTATAGCAGTCCCTCCAAAATACACTGTAGAGATGGTTTGTGGGAGGCAAATTCTCTCAGCTTTTGCTTATCAGGATATTGTTTAATCCCTCCTTCAAATTTAAATGTTTACTCTTGCCGGATAAAGTATTCTTGGTTCAAGGCCCTTCAGCTTCATTACATTAAATATATCATGCCCTCCCTTCTGGCCTGTAAGGTTTCTGTTGAGAAGTCTGATGATAGCCTGATGGGCTTTCCTTTGTATGTGATCTTATTTCTCTCCCTGGCTGCTTTTATAGTCTCTCCTTATCCTTGATCTTTGCCATTTTAATTACTATATGTCTTGTTGTTGTCTTCCTTGGGTCCCTTGTGTTGGAGATCTGTGCATCTCAATGGCCTGAGAAAATATCTCCTTCCCCAGATTGAGAATTTTTCAGCAGTTACCTCCTCAAAGACACTTTCTATCCCTTTTTCTCTCTCTCTTCTCGTACCCCTATAATGTGAATATTGTTTCGTTTGGATTGGTCACACAGTTCTGTCAATATTCATTCATTCGTAGAGATCCTTTTTTCTCCCTGTGCCTCAGCTTCTTTGTATTCCTCTTCTCTAGTTTCTATTTCATTTATTGTCTCCTCCACCGTATCCAGTCTGCTTTTTATACCCTCCATTGTGGTCTTCAATGATTGGATCTCTGACCAGAATTCATTCCTGAGTTCTTGAGTATCTTTCCGTACCTCCATGAGCCAGTTGATGATTTTTATTTTGAACTCTCTTTCAGGAAGAGTCATGAGGTCGATGTCACTTAAATCTTTCTCAGGAGTGGTATTAATAATTTTTCTCTGAACCTGATTCCTTTGGCTTTTCATATTTGAATATGGCGCCCTCTAGTGCCCAGAAGCTCTACTCCCTGGAGCTGCTCAGCCCCTGAAGCAATGTTGGTAGTTGCAGGGGAGTGGTATTGGTGCCTGGGGGGAGGAAAAAGCTGTTTCTTGTTTGCCTGCTCTGCCTGTTTCCACTGCCTGAACCAGTGGGCCGAGAACACAGGTATAAGCCTCGATGCTTTGCGTTTGTAGTCGCTGTAGACAGATCTTCCCTCTGGCTGGCCTAATGCCAGGGTAGGGTTTGTCAGTTTGCAAGCCAAGTGGGGCTGGCCAGGAGAAAGGTGCAGTAGGCTGCATATCCCGGATAGGGTCCTTGGAGCTGTGTAGCCAGCCAGGGAGCTGTAGGACCTGAAGATCATCTAAGGAGGAAAATTTCTTTTTCCTCCTTAAATATGAGAGTCTATATGGCAAAGCTCCCATTCTGCTGGGAAGAGTGTACCCAGACAATTTTGTCTACCTGTCCTCTCTTCTGAGGAGTTAGCTCTGTGCAATCCTTGCCCCTTTTGCAGCTCTCTTGCTAAGGGCTTCCTTGTTAGGAAGTCTCTCAGACTACCTGCCTTTCTTTTGTCCCAGATCAGCCGGATATGGATCCCTGCTTTCCACGGGCAGCTGGAATCTGAGTCTCTCTAGGAATTCTGCCTGTCTTGGTGTTCCAGCCTTGTACTCACAAGAGTCTCATGCAAGCACCGCAAATTGTAGGTTTGTGCTCCCAGAGCAGATCTCCCAACTTAGGTATTCAGCAGTCCCAGGCCTCCACTCCATCCGTGCTCCATTTCTCTTCCTCCCACCGGTGAGCTGGGGTGGGGGGAGGGCTTGGGTCCTGCCGGGCCACAGCTTTGGTACGTTACCTTGTTCTGTGAGGTCTGCTCTTTTCTCTAGGTGTATGCAGTCTGGTGCAGTCCTCTTTCCTGTTGCTCTTTCAGGATTAGTTGTATTAATTATGTTTTCATATTATATGCGGTTTTAGGAGGTAGCCTGTGTCTCACCTCTCATGCTGCTATCTTAAATCCAATCTGCATCCTTGTTTTCTAGAAGGAAATAGCAACAAGCAAAGAGAAAACAGCCATTTTCTATTGCCATCACATTAACATGTAGCTGAAATTTCTGCAAACTAAATTTGAAAGCCAAGTTCAGAAAATATTAAGACATACTAGTTTCCAACAACCTTAAATTGGCACAGTTTTAGATCATTCTGGTAATTCAAATGTGAGGAGTAAATTACACATTTAAATGAAGTACATGTGGTGTGTGGAGATGACTTTTTTAGCATGCCAGTTCTACACTAATTAGCTCCCAGGAGGTGAGTGAGTTTTTGTTGTTCTTCTAGGTTCAGCTTTAAACAAAGTGAACCAGCAAAGTTAGCCACCCATGGGCATTCAAACAAAGTATTGCTTAAAATACCACCCTCCCCCCACCAAAAAAAAAAAAAAAGAGAGAATTTGTTATTTGGGGATAAGCTAACTTAAGTTTACAAAATATAGTTTAAAAATACTGTGTTCATTATATCATCTCCTTCTTAGAATCATGCCTTGTTTAGAATCATAAAGTTAAATAATATATTTTCTTTAAAAAAAGTCTCACATGGCCTTTCAAACATTCCACTGTGTTGTTTTTATTTATTTATTTTTATTAAGGTGTTATTGATATACACTCTTATGAAGGTTTCATGTGAAAAAACAATGTGGTTACTACATTTACCCATATTATCAAGTCCCCATCCATGCCCCAATGCAGTCACTGTCCATCAGTGTAGTAAGATGCCACAGATTCACTGTTTGCCTTCTCTGTGCTACACTGTCTTCCCTGTGACCTCAATACCATGTGTACTAAACATAATACCCCTCAATCCCCTTCTCCCTCCCTCCCCACCCACCCTTCCACACCCCTCCCCATTGGTAACCACTAGTTCCTTCTTGGACTCTGTGAGTCTGCTGCTATCTTGTTCCTTCAGTTTTGCTTCATTGTTATACTCCACAAATGAGGGAAATCATTTGGCACTTGTCTTTCTCTGCCTGGCTTATTTCGCTTAGCATAATATCCTCCAGCTCCATCCGTGTTGTTGCAAATGGTAGGATTTGTTTCTTTCTTATGGCTGAATAGTATTCCATTGTGTATATGTACCACCTCTTCTTTATCCATTCATCTACTGATGGACACTTAAGTTGCTTCCGTATCTTGGCTATTGTAAAAAGTGCTGCAGTGAACATAGGGGTGCATATGTCTTTTTCAATCTGAGAAGTTGTATTCTTTGGTTAAATTCCAAGGAGTGGGATTCCTGGGTCAAATGGTATTTCTATTTCTAGTTTTTTGAGGAACCTCCATATTGTTTTCCACAATGGTTGACCTAGCTTACATTCCCACCAGCAGTGTAGGAGGGTTCCCCTTTCTCCACGTCCTCGCCAACATTTGTTGTTCTTAGTCTTCTGGATGCTGGCCATCCTTACTGGTGTGAGGTGATATCTCATTGTGGTTTTAATTTGCATTTCCCTGATGATTAGTGATGTGGAGCATCTTTTCATGTGTCTGTTGGCCATCTGAATTTCTTCTTTGGAGAACTGTCTCTTCATATCCTCTGCCCATTTTTTAATCGGGTTATTTGCTTTTTGGGTGTTGAGGCATGTGAGTTCTTTATATATTTTGGATGTTAACCCCTTTCAGTATGTCATTTACAAATATATTCTCCCATACTCTAGGATGCCTTTTGTTCTGTTGACGGTGTCCTTTGCTGTACAGAAACTTTTTAGTTTGATGTAGTCCCATGAGTTCATTTTTGCTTTTGTTTCCCTTGCTCGAGGAGATGCGTTCAGGAAGAAGTTGCTCATGCTTATATTCAGGAGATTTTTGCCTATGTTGTGTGTGTAAGAGTTTTATGGTTTCATGACTTACATGCAGGTCCTTGATCCATTTCGAGTTTACTTTTCCATCGTGTTTTTATAAATAAGCACTGTGAGTCTGAGGGGGTGACATTATGAAGGCTGAAGAGACTACTAAGCATGTTGACAGAGAGCCTCTTAGATGGCTGCTGAAGAACTATGTGTCTAAGCAAGTCCTTATCCAAATTTTGTGCTGTACTGGCTAGCTTGGTTAAGTCCTTATCAGGTTAATTGGTAATGCTGTGAAAAATAAAGGGCTATTGAAGAAATTATGTGTCTTTTGCAGTGTGTGTATGAAAGAGCAGATTGTGCTTTAAAATTCTTGGCACAACGTGATAATGTTCTATGCAGTCTGCCACTCTTTCTTCTTTACCTTTTTTTTTTTTTGTCTTGATGCACAGTATATTTTCAATTTAAGTTCCTTTCAATTTCATAAAAAATAACACTCAAACCCTACTGGGATGAGTTAAGGCTTTTTCCTTTTTCCAATTTTAATGACCACATGTGTTAGTGTATCCTCTTAAAGTATTTGGGCTATATATTGATGAGAATCATTGTAGTAGCACTGGTCTGTTATTGGATTCATTCAAGAATTTATTAAGGGCTGACTGTGTGCTATGGATTGTTCATGGTTCTGGAAATGAATGAACAAAGCACAGTTCCTGTCATAAATAGAAAAAAATATAAATAATTAAAAAACTTGAAAATATAAATAAAACAAAGCAACATTTTAATTCTAGCTGAAGACTTTGCCTTTGGAAGGCTATGAACTTAAGGACTGCCCTTTTCTTGTTAATAAAAAAGGAGGTTTGCTATTATTAGGGAGCTGTCAAACCTTTACTAGCATCAAGCTGAGACTTTCTCCTTCACCTTCTTAAAAAAGTTAAACAGCATTGAAAAGAAGTAACATTCTTACTTTGAGATTCATTATTGTACAATACTTCCTACTAACTCATCTACTACTTCCACTAATATAGATCCCAAACTTTGGGATGCATTAACTTAGTTTAGTCTTAGTTTTCAAACTAGAAAACCTAGATTCACAAAGATCAATTATTGGACAGGTAAATACTGCCACCTGGGTCTCCTGGTCTCCCATCTTTTCCTGCACTCTCTCCCTGCAATTAAAACAACACAAAGGTGGGATGCTTTTTAGAGGTGACCTGTAAGCTTAGGACATAGCCCATCTGAACTTCCTTGTAGTAGTTACAGATGATGTTTCTGGTAAATGGAATGATCGTTGCTTTCCTGCCTTCTTTGAGTACATTTACTATTCCCTCTGCTTGCTTATTTGTGTAATCTGATTTAAACACAATATATATGGCATTCGAATCTTGGAGTGTCTTGAAATTAAAAGACTGAATTCAACTCAGTTTCAGCAAATAAGCAGTAGTGATACGTATGATCCCCTTACCCCCCTCTACTCCATACTCTGCCTGTGATGAAGTGACCAACAGCTGTAGTTTTGCCATTATCCTGGGAACAGTTTATTTTGACCTTGTCACAGTTTACCTGCTTGCTATTCCTAGTACAGTACCTCTTCTGACCAGAGAACTTGCAGCAAATGTTACATTATGCTTTTTAAAACTAAAGCCAAAGTAGGGTCAGGATTACACCAAAACAATACACTGGGGGGAGGGAGAGCTAAGGCAGTACTCTATCATTTTCTCTGACACACATTCGGTCACATTTTTCTTAAGGTATTTTATTCTTTACACTTCACTGTGAAAGGAGAGCTACACAGCTGCCTAAAAAGGGCAGTTTTAAACTCCCATAAATACTTTTGAGCTTTAGTCTTATTTTTTCTCCCCCTGAAAATATCCTATTTGGGTTTTCTTGTTATTTTTACTTTTATCCTTATTTTTGGTTCACTTGTTTTATTGATGCTGCAAACTAATTTTTAAAGTGCACATTTCATCTCCTTTTTTTAGTGAAATTGAGATTAATGTCAAATAAATAGTAGTCTGAAGCCTTTTAAAATAGGCCTTTGTAATAATTTTATATTGCTGCTATAAAAAGTTCCCACAATCTTAGTGTGTTAAAACAACAAAAATTTATTATCTTACATTTCTGGAGGTCAGAAGTCTGACACAGGGCTCACTCGATAAAATCAAGATGTCAGCAGAGCTGCATTTCTTTAGGAAGCTGTAGGGGAAATCCATCTCCTTGCCTTTTACAGCTTCTAGAGGCCACCTGTACCCAGTGGGTCATGGCCCTCCTCCGTCTTCAAATCAGCAATGGCTGGTTGAGTCTCACATCGCATCATGTTGACATTAATTCTTCCTCCTTCTGCTTTCAAGGACCCTTGTGATTACATTGAACCGACCTGGATAATACAGGAAACACTCTCTATACTGGTCAATTGATCAGCAAATTTAATTGCATCTGCAACTTTAATCCCCATTTACCATTTAATGAAACAAGTTACAGTTTCAAGAATGTGGACATCTTCGGTGGGGGCCATGACTCTGCCCACTACAGTCTTCTTCAAAGTCATCTCTTTATACTTTTAAAAATAAAAATATATCTTGAACAACTTATGAATTGATTGTAAGATGATTATTAATTATTTCATCTTAAAATATACCATATTATCTAAGTTAACATTTTTTGGAGACTGTATATTTGCATTTTAGAGGTTTAAATTCTTTATGAAAACTTTTGATTTTTTTTACAGTTAGGATGGTATCATTAAAAGTCTTTTCCTATTGACCATTTAATCTTAATATTTTATATGTTTTTGGTATTTGGGTGTAAAGTTTACAGAGATATTAGTTAACTCTTTGGTACTTTGATTTTGTGAAGTTTGGTTGTGATGTACTTTTTTTTTAAGTTTATTTTGATATCATTAATCTACAATTAAATGAGCAATATTATGGTGTGATGTACTTTTCAATCTACTGGTCTTTTCTTCTCTCTCCCAACCCATTCTCTCTGTAGCATCGCTGTACTTCCTTTTACTTCAAGATTTTTCTATAGTTACGGATAAAAATCAACCTCAGCACCTCCAACACAGGCCTCAGATCCTCAGTTATAAAAAGATGATGATATTCTACCTTGGACTTATCATTTGTTCTGGCCTAACCTAAAAAGATTAACAGATTCTGAATTCATTCATTACATCAACAGATATTACAGTTTGTCACCTACTGTATGCAAAAGTGCTATCAAAGAAGTCAAAACTTATGTATGGTTTCTGTTCTCAGAGGGGCAAGGTGATGAAATAAAAAGTAGTGTATTAATACAGATTGACAAGATGAGAAATGTCACAGGTGGTACCATGATCAATGATTAATTGGCAAATCAGTGGAATAGGAAATAAGCCTAATGAGTTCTGAGAAAGGATAACTCTCCTTGTGTAGTATGCACCCCATGCCCATGTATTACCCTTTGCCACTTAATTAACTCCATCAAGCATGCCCCCAAAGTCACAGCAATTCTCTACATCATCATTAACCTGTCCTTGTAAAAGGAGAAATCCTGGTACCAGATGCAAGTAGGATTAGAAAGCTATGCCCACATTTGGAGGAATTATAACTATTTTCAGATGTCTGGAGGTAATAGGGTCATTTGCAGGAGGTGGTCAGCATGATTTACTCATGGTGGGTGCTCAGCAAATGTTTATTAAAATGAAATGATGACTCAGCTTATTACTTTTTCCAAGTTGATAGATACTTTTCTATATTTTTAAAAATCTTTCCATGATTCCCATTTATTTACTTTAGGGGGCCTTTCCAGTTGTTATCTGTATTACTCAATTTAAAATAATTTACACAGTGTTTTCTGGTTATTGAGTATTACATAAAATCCAGCCTGGTATCATTTTAGGTAATATTTTCTGTCAAAAACCATTTTCATTATCCCAAGCCTTGATTTATATTTGTTCATGATATTGATATTATTATTGATATTTGTTTGGGATTTGTTCATTTGACTTTAATTATATAATTTTAGCCCTATCCTAAGAAATTTAAAACTACAGAAAACTGTTTTTTTAAAAAGGCTTCTTTTTTTGCCTTGTTAATTCAAGGCAAAAGGGTAGAGTTTTCAAACCATAGACCTTGTTCATTAATGATTATTCGTATCCTGACCTATTATCTGGTAATCATGTTTTTAAATGTGTATTGCTTTTGAAAGTTTTAACTGGATTGTTTTTGATATTGAAAAAGACTTTCTTATAGAGTAATCCAACTCCATGGTATGACTCAAATTTCTTGCCTCCCTAACACCGATATTTTCTTTCCATTATTTATAATTTCATTCTATTCCAACACTCAGTTTTACCTTTGCATATGTAATTGTCACAGAATCCTTACAGCAGTCTTGCTGATGTGAGATACTGGAGTAAGAAATTCAGAGAGCAACTGGTTATCAACTTGCAGTTAGATCTTGTGAACCAGATGTGGAGGCAGATAAGATGAGGTTATGATCTGATTTTCTGTTTGTGCAATCTTCCTTCCTCATCACAACATATGTCTGCTTGATCCTCACTCCATTATAGGTATCTCTCCTTCTCCAGTATTCCATCTTAGTAAAATTAAACTACTTGACAATAGCATCTGTTTTGACTAGCAGCAGAAAATTAGGAATTCTTCTATCTTCTGTCTCATATTATTAGACCACTTTATAGAGAGCATTATTTTCATTCATACATGTGCAAAGGAAGAAAGCACAGGACTAGGAGGAAGGTGACTTGGCCTGGTAGAGCCTGGCTAGCTGCTCACCAAATCCCTTTTCCTCATCTTCCTGTTGGATCACATTCCCTGGTCTCCTTTGGGGTAGATGGTAGTGAAGTGACTGGATGATAGCTAGTAAGCGTAAGTGGAATTGATGTATGCCACTTACAGGCTTGGCCTGCTATAAACCTCTTATACATGACCCTCCATAATCTCTGTATCAGACACCAAGATATGACACTCAAGAGTGAACCTTGTATTGAAGATGAAAAAGACATACTATGGAACAAGCCTTAGTCCCTGAATCACTGCTTAGAGGAGAGTCCCCTGCTACTCTGAACACTAGTGTTGTAATTTCTATAAACAGACATACACATCTCTTGAGTTCAAGTATTGTTAGAAGTATTTTACTGCAACAGCTAAAATTAACTTAGTTGATGCACTTGGGTCTGCTAAAGTTATTTCTCTAGGCCTCAGTTTCCTCTTTTATAAAATGAAGTAATTTGCTATATTGGCTTCCTTGCTCTTTCCCAAACACATTGAACACTTGAGACTTCTGTACTTGCTGTTTCCTTTGCCTGAAAACTCTTTTCTCAGAAACTCACATGGCTTATACCCTCAATCCTCAGTTTAGCCTACATGTGACCTTGTATCAGTGAGGTCTCACTGGCCACTCTAAGTGTAATAACATTTCCCCTTTTCCACTACTCTTTCTACTTCTTATCTTGCTCTAGTTTTCCTTATCACACAACCATCAAAGTATTTATTTATTTGGCACTCTGTAAAACACTTGTTGAAGAGTTGTGAATAAAGTGCTCTCCAAGGTGCTGAACAGCTATAAAAAATTATGTTCCCTTAATTTGAGAATTTATAATCTCAGGGGAAAAATAAAACATTAAAAATCAATCTTAAATACACAAAAGGTATATAAACATTGTGATCATTATATTGCCAAATGCGTAAGGAAAAATAGGGATTCTACTAATTATTGAGGATTTATTAAGTTTAGTATGTCAGAATTTTAAAAACATAATTTCATTGGATAATTCTGCAAAGTCAGTATTATTTTACCCATTTTGTAGATGACAAAACAGGTGAGGAGGACTGGAATGGAAGCTTTATGAGAGTGGGAGTGCATCTGTTTTTTCACCATTGTATCTCTGGCATCTAGCAAAGCTTCTGACAGATAGCAAGAAATACATTTCTTTTTAAGCAGAAAATTGTTTAAATAACTTGTGTATCAGTTAGGATTAGAATACATATCTACCTGAATACAAAGTCTGCACTTTTTTCACTGTCTGAAGAGGGCAAATAAGTGGCACTCTGATCTAATTCCTGACTCTGGGCTGTTTGCTTTTTCTGTTCCTTCTGATGAACAGCTGTTGGTCATCACATGTGTGGGTTGTTGCCCTTTGTCGGGCCTCAGCCCAGCTATCACCTCAGTGTGGGGGCTCTCCCAGAACCACGTGGTTGGAAGTAGTCCTCTCCATTGATTCTCCATGCATCCTCGGTTTGTTGCCTTCCTCACCTTCATAGCACCTACCACTGTGTAAAATTATCTCATTTATTTGTTTGCTTTTTAATTATCTTGTTTTCCTATCAGAATGGAAGCTCAATGAACATAGTGACTTTCTCTGTCTCTACTCTGTCCATACATAGTACATGAAACATAGCTGATACTCAATAAGTATTTGTTGAATAAATCAATGAATTGTGATTAATAATAAAATAATCAGTGTTGCCATTCTGTCTTCCTGTGCTCATGGCAGACATTACTAATCAATCATGTCACTCTTTCCTGCTAACTCATTCTCAGAAAATTTCGAATTACAGCTTTCTAGGCACCTGGTACTCCAAGTGTGATCCACTGACCAATAACATCAGCATCACCTGAGACCTTATAAGAAATGCACATTCTCAGACTCTGCCCAGACCTATTGTATCAGATCTGAATTTTGACAAGGTCCCCATCTGATTCCTGTGCATATCAAAGTGTGAGAAACATGACTGCCAGAATATAGGCCATACCAATCAATTAGTCTTGGCAAATAGGAGGAATGCTCTTACCATCTCTGTGTGCTCCTCTCTTACGGTCATCCAGAGCTAGAGCCCTAACTTTGGCATTATATTGTCTGGGGTGATTAGGTCTGCTTGGAATTAATGTGGAAATATTTAATAGAAAAGATGAACTTCAAGTGTTGAAAACAAAAAAGGGATTTGGTTTACTGAAAATGGGGAGAGAAGCATTCTGGGTCAAAGAAAATTGAACAGGTACATTTGGGATCAGCTAACCATGGGATTAGATGGACATCTCTGTGTAGAGCCGGAAAGATGCTTGGTCAAGAGCAGTACTCACCTGCAATGAGTGGATGAAGGACGAAGGGAAATGAACATGGTGGCAGAGGAAACAGATGAAAGTAGCATTGAAGGGGCGCATGGGCAGAACATGGCTAGATAGGATCTAGGTAGTGAGGACACAGGTTATAATGTGAGAAGTTTTAAAACTGAAAAAAGAGGCTGATGAAAAAATGAACCATGGTTATAGATCATTTATTCATTGTTTACTGTTAAAGGAATCACACAGACGGGAGAGTTTAGATGGAAGGGTAGTGGATTCAAGAATTCCCTCCTTAGACCTGGATAACCAACCACCCTGTCTAGAGCACAGCATCTTAGAGGGCCTGGTTTGTGTCTTCTCCGGTCATGCCCTGGCTTAATTAGGTGAAGGACCAAAGAAATAAAGGGACATGCCCACCTGAAGTCTCTGGCCCCTCCCCTTTTCTTTGTACAATATTTTCAGTTTTATTATAAAAATGCGCACACAACAAAGATCGTCATAAGTCATTTCTTGGCTCTGCTTACATTCAGCACTTGGTCTTGAGCAGCTTTCTTTGCTTTTACCATCTTGACAAGTTCCTTGTATCATTTCATGCAGTCCTTCTTTGTCCTGCTAGGCACTGCTTCTGCCATCTTTTCCCATCTTTCAGGTGTGTTTGCTGGGTATGTTTGCAAAGCTTGTTCCAAAAGCTTCTGTTCTTCTGTTGTCCAAGGAGTGAAATCTGTGCATGGGCCTTCAAACCATTCTAAAGGCAGTCCATTGCTTGACGCACCACTCCATGCTCTTTCTCAAATTTATCAAATGGCTTCTTGTTGCTGTCATCTTTTTGATGAGGGTCAAGTTTTTGAAGACTCTTTGCTTTGCCAATAATATCTTTGGCTGTTCTCTTGACTCCAGAAAAAGAATGTATGTTCATGTAATTAGCAATAACTTCCCATCTTGAATTTGTTCCAGCAGGGAAGTGGTTCACAGCTTTAATCAGTAATTGCAGATCGTATTCTGACCAATCTTTACTGCCATTTCCACCTCCTCCATCTGATCTCTGCATTCTTAGATGCTTGTCGCATATAAGCCTTGGCTTCCTCTTTCTCCTTTCTCCTTTGCTCATATTTCTTCTATCTTGCATGAGTTTCGAAGTTTTTGCCTTTCCTTTTTACTGGCTTTTTTCTGGATATCTTTTTCCTTCTTTGCCAGTAAAACTTGTTGTCTAACTTCCTCTTCTTTCCCTTTAGCTAACCCAGCAGCTTCTAATTCAGCTTGTCTTTTTTTCCTTTGCCTCTTGCTCCTTCCGTTTTGCTTCCACTCTTGCTTTCTTTTCTGCTTCTTTCTTGGCCTTTTCTTCTTCTTTAAAATTCTTTATCCTTGGATCACAGTTATGTGCATTGTCAACTAATGTTCTTATTCTTTTCATTTTTCTTTTTTCCGTTGTGCCCTTGTTGTTCTGTTCTGCTCCTCAATGCATCTCCTCTCATCACGACCTTCTACTTTTTCTTTTTCTTCTTCATCTAAATAAGAAAATTCTCTCCAAGAATCAAAATTATACCAGAAAGAATAAAATGCATCTACATGTTCAAATGATGAATTCACATTACCAAGTTTAGGGACTTTTTTTTATTTGACCATCTGGAGTTCCTTTCAAACACTGGGGAAAACACTTCGAAGAAATTGTCCTTTGCTTCGCTTTTAGAAGGAACCAAATTATCGAAAGTAGGATCTACACTGTTAAATGATCGTCTTTTCACGGGATCAGATAACATTTCATAAGCTTTAGTTATGCATGTGAAGTAGTCATTCTCTCCTTCTTTTATTGGTTCACCAGCTGCTTTCCGTTTGTCCAGGTGATGTTTTAAAACCATTGCTTTATGAGCTGCTGTGATTTGTCTCTATGTAGCTTTGTATCTCACATGGCCAAGTCCAAGTACTGCATAATGATCCTGGTTCTTCCAGTCTTTGGGTTCAAGTGTCTTCAGCATGGGAGACTCTTCTAGCTGCAATTCTTCATCTTCTGATTCCTCTAATAATTCTTTCTTATCCTCCAGTTCCAGAGGTCAGAGCGTGGCTGATGGCGGTGTCCTGGCCGCCCGCAGCGCTCACAGGAGCAGCACGGTGCACGGACGCAGCAGCTCGCGTGCAGGGCGGAGGGCGCTTAGCGTCCCTTCCAGCTCTACCTCCTTGTCCGAGCCTCATGCCTTGACTCTACGGCGGCCAGGAAGCAGCGCCTCTAACCCCCTGTTTAAAGCATGTTCTTATAGACTCCAGAAGTCCCTACCTAAATGATGTCAAGGTCATTTCCAGGGCCTGTGAAGACCTCTTCCTTTGGGCCAAAATTTTGAGGGCAGAACTGCATAACGATTGCACATATATCTAAGCTCAAGGGGTGTGCAGTGGGGGTGTTTGTGGCCATAGGGTAGGAGTGGTCTGACAGAGCTTGTCCTTGTCTTCTGTGTTATCCATACATATACCTGTGAGACCCCACATATTGCTGGATAGAGGTGGGGATTTAAGAGAAGGGCTGGGCCAAGGACTGGGGGTGGCAGGTTCCAGCTTCATTGTCATCCTGGGGCCAGTATTGGATTCAAGTGATATTGCCAGTCAGTTCTATACTCCATGAATCCTTTTTTTCCCTTTAGGGGAAAAGATGTCTTCATAACTTATGAATTTAATTAATTTTGCTTGAATCTTCAATTAAGGAGGTTGAATGATACACAGCTGAATGCAGTATATTTACTGATTCTTCAAATATTCGGAAGGCACTAATATGGTATGTTCAATAAATATTTTCTCTCAGTGCAGATGTGGAACTAATCAGAGTGCTATAGGGTAAAACAGAGATTAGACTCAGCCCCTATTTTTAATGCACTTCCAGTTTCAGAAAAGATCTTTTATCATGAGAGCCGTTCCTAGCATACTAAAATTAACCACCATGTGATTGTAGCATTTACAGTAGCATCATGCTTGTGTCTGGCATCTGTGTTTGTCTCCTTGTTACTTCCTCAGCCTTTCCATTTATTTTTCATGTTCACAAAGATTAATTGACGTTGACTACTGTTTATATGAGGAATTCCTCGGGGAGTCTTAGTGGTGGTCACTTCACAAGGTCTCAGTCCAGTTGAGCAGGGACTTTGATGGTCAATCTACAAGGCTCCCCGGGAGCTAGCACTACCTCTGACTGGGCTGGACTGTTAGGCATGGCGGGAAGTTGGGTTTTCTTGTCTCTTTCTTTCATACGGCTTAATCCTTCGTACTCCGTTCTTACAGGCCCATTCTCCCTTTGCTATGACATTATGTGGAGAGAACAATAATGATTAGTGGTACTCTGAAATGCCTTGGCCTGTAGGGCAACAGGACCACAGTACATTTGTATTCTGTTTTTTTGATGGGTATACAAATTAGTGTATATGGCAGTGTTTTCCATATATCAGCACTCTGGAGTAGGCAGGGCAGACGCAATCCCTACTACACTGGAGGGAGAGCCGAGGCTACCACAGTGCGTGGCGATGGAGCAGCCACTGCGATGCGGCATCTTCTGACTCCTGGTCCCGTGCTTTCCCCTTATACTCCATGGCATGTGGGCCCATTTCCTTTGGAGCAAGGATCAGTTGTGCTGGCTGTGGAAGCCCCCCATGCTCTGTATTCTTTGAGAGTCGGTGACTCATAGACGTCACTTCTTGATTCTGAGTTGGTAACTGGCTCGTAGCCACCCGCTTTCCATGCCTTGGATCCCTGTAGGTGGTGCTCGTGCATTGTTCCCATTTTCTTCCCTAGCTGGCCTTTCAGGGCTTGAAAGTATTATCACTTGCTATTGTCACTTAAAGAATACAATATATTTGTCTTATAGCAACATATATAACAGTAAATATAGAATCATATGCCTGTGTATGTGTGTATATATTATATGTCATGATTTTTGTCTACTGTTGCCAGCTGGAATTGGTGTAAAAGGCTAGGTTGGGATGATTTAGCTTAATTTGTTGATGGTTTACCATAGTGAAGGAAATCATATCAATTTCCCCTTAGGTGAATAAGTTTTTAGGGTTGAGATGTTTGTCAAGCATGGCACCCCTATTACCCTCTTATAAAACCACCAGGGAAATGGGGCTAATACTGCCATCCCAGCTTCCTGTTCCACATCCACAGGCCCAGTAATGGCAACCAGCCATCACCAGCACTGAGGCTTCATGTAGACCCATGGCAATCTGATTCTTAGCTGTCTGTGTAGGGCACCGTCTGTGGTTGCTGGCCCTATGGCAGCGCCATGCCTCTGGGGATGAGTAGACACCAGACTCCAAGCCTCTGGCACTTCTGCCTGAGGTGGACTGCCAGCTCCTAACAGGTCTTCCACTAATGCCTCAATTTCACCTTATTTAAGGACCCCCACATGGGTCCAAAATGAGCATGAGTGTGCCCCTGCCCCAGCTGGTGTGGGTGTAGGGGCTTTTCAAGGTCATGGAGGAAGCTGGGGGGCTTTGGAGTTCACTTTCTATAGCCCCTGACTGGCCTGTGAGGGGACTAATAGAGATTTTCCAAGCAGCAAGCATGAATTTACAGAAAAAAAAAACCTCATAGGTGGAATAATCTTGCCAAACTTCCAACTATGATATTGGGGCCTCGTTTTATTTTAAATTCCCTTACCACTGAATATGAGTGGTGTGTGATTGGTCTCTCCCTGGATCGGTATATGGTGGACATCTGCCGACCAGCACTTGCAGAAGTTGAATTCTTATCTAATGCTGCTGCAGCGAGTCTTGTGGCCAAAGCCTTTTAAATCAAAGGGAGTCATCAGGGAGAACGAAAGGTAATCTCCTGTCCTTAAGAGGCCCTTATGTTCTTCCATTAACTGTCTGCCCTAAACGTCTGAATGGTTTAAGTAACTGGAATGCATTTGTCTCCCCGACTCTGTCCTTATTAGGGAGGGTGAGTATTAAATGTGTGCATGTGTGTGCACACACACACCCTGCAGTTGGGGCCCTCTGAGACTACAGTTCATGTTGCTATTGATCATTCATCAAAATATATGAGATCTCTGTTATGAAATATTCTGTCTCCAAAAACAGATATTGCTTCTCTTTTAGAAAAATATCCTTGGCTGGGTCCCTGGAACTTTAATTAAAATCCCGGTTGCTCTTTAAAAAAACGTTACTGCATTTCAGACAGCTTGGATGTAGAACAGTGAGGCCAGGAACCAGAACGTTTTGCCAATGGGATGGAAGGAACCGTGGGGACACATCAAAAGGCTGCCTGGGCTAGCTAGCCTGGCAGGTCTCAGGGGATGTCACTTGGGAAGAAACCTGCCAGCTAACGAGGGCCAGCCCATCAGCCCTGAGTCCCCAGGTTTGAAGGTAATTATTGGGCACAGTCGCAGATTTTCTTCCATTTGTGCCCTTGACATCGGGCTATTATAAACAAAAAACTAAAAAGATTATCACTAATTCATTTAGATATTGTTATGGACTGAATGTGTCCCTTAGAAATCTTGACTTTGAAGCCCTATCCTTCAAAGTGATGGTATTTGGAGGTGGGACCTTTCAGAGGTGATTAGGTTTAGATGAGGCCATGAAGGTGGAGCCCCGTGACGGAATTAGTATCCTTGTGAGAAGAGGAAGAAATACCATGGTTCCTTTCCTTCTAGGCCATCCAGGATACAATGAGAAGGCGGCTGTCTGCAAGCCAGGAAGAGCGCTCTCACCAGGAAGCAGATCTGCTGGCATCTTGATCTCAGGCTTCCCAGCCTCCAGAACGGTGAGAAATACATGTCTATTGTTTAGGACACCCAGTCTATGATATTTTGTTATGGCTGCCTGAGCAGAGACCTAATCGCTGTTCTCACAAGCTAATAGGGTATAAAAGGAACTGGACAAGTTTTATTATTATAACATGTACTATTTCTTGAGTAACTTATGATGCACCAGGCACTTTTCAGATTTTAACTCTCAAAATAACTTGGTAAGATAAGTATTATTTCTTTTACCGAGGAGAACACTGTAGGAGGGAATTTAAATGGCTTACCGGAAGACACATAGCCGCTAAGTAGAGATTACTGTCTTTAAACACAGGTCGGTGGGTCTCCAGTGTGTCTGCAGTGCTACCACCTTTGAACATTTGTGCTTTCCTTCCCTTTGTGCTTCAAGGTCAAGCTTTTCTGATTTTTCTTAACTGAAAACTAAAGGAGATAGAAAACATTTATTGCTTAATACAGTTATTATATATGAAGAGGTTTAGTCAGTCACATGAGCTTTGTCTTAAAAATACCTGCCACGGTTGGTTTCTTCCTGAGTGAATGAAGGTGGTGTTGAGCACAGAGCAGTCAGTGCGGGGGCTGTCGGGGAAGAGACTGAGCGAGTCCTCCCCTCCCCTCTGAGCTATTCTTGTTGTCACTGTGGGTGGGCTTGTGGGACAGAGATGCGCCTGTTCTGAAAGTCAGGGAGCTGTGGGGTGGGCGGGCAGTTTGGCCAC
Organism: Smutsia gigantea; assembly: GCA_032199065.1. NCBI lineage: Eukaryota > Metazoa > Chordata > Mammalia > Pholidota > Manidae > Smutsia > Smutsia gigantea. The sequence goes on from JAVSCE010006182.1 coordinate 46,960, forward strand.
CCGAGCACGGTATGGCCATATTCTCTCTTACTCACCTCTGGAGAGTGGCATGGGATACTCCTCCACCCCGAGACCGTCTTCTCAGGCCCTCACACTCCGGTGAAGAGGATCAGCCATGGAGGGATGGAGGGATGGAGGCGAGCGGCAGCTTGGGTCTGGCTGCGTGACCACTCTGCTTGAAGGCCCCAGGCTCTGTCACTCACTAGGGGGCCCTCTGCACTGGAGCCGAGGCAGTTGCTGAACGAAAAGGCGGAGGGAGATGGCAGAAAGTGGGGTTATTTTCATGCTCTGAATTCCTTGGTGTTTCCCCAGTGGAGAACTAAAGAAGCAGTCTGTGAAGCTGGGTGTCTAGCTCTTCAGGCTGAAGACTCACCTCATGAGATTTATTTGCTGACTAGGTAACATGAAGCAGTAAGCTAATAGAAGTCAGGAATCCTGAGTTCCGACCTCAGGCTTGCTCTTGCATAGTTGCCAACATATTACAGAACTGGCTTCCTCAGGATTGTTGCTCATACATTTTGGCAGGGAAGTCATGCACTCAAAGCCAGTGCTACCCTCTCATTCTACAGATAAGGAAACAGGCCCAAATCCATTCAGAACCTTGCCGATGTAGGCTCTGGGTCTGACTGACTATGAGTCTTCTCTATGGTCGAGTGATTAGTAAAGACACAGAAGTGCAGATCAGCTGAGTAGCTGTGTAGCTTCAGTCTATATGGCAGTGGTAGACGGGATGCCCGCCTCTCAATTCCTTGAGGGCTGGTAACAGTCGTCTTGAATTGCTGTTACTCCTGTGGGATGGAAGAGGGGACTTAATCAGAATCACTTGGGGAGACTTTGCAAAACACGTGTGAAAACATTGCTTGCCTCACTCCACCAAAAGGGAATCCAAAATGGCAGTGAACATGGGTATTTGTAAGTAATTCTAATTTGCCCATCCCTTCCTGAGAGCTGCTGTGTTCTATCTAATAAGAGTAAGCTCCTTGAAGAATAGACTTGCCTTAAGTATCCTTGTGTTCTCTAGTAGAACTAAATATTTGTTGAATGAATGGATGTAGCAGATGGCAGTGGAGAGATAAGTAAAAAAATCTCTTAGATAAAAAGGACTGGGCCCTGGAATGTGAGGAGGCCTTGAGGCTGCTTGGTCAATATGTGTTTATTGAATGTGCTTAAAGGTGAGCCCAACCATCTTCAGCAGTCTTGCCATCGACTCTCTATCAATAAACATAAACACTGTTCTGCCCTTGACCTCAAGAGTTAAAATGACAAATAGCTTAATTGGTCATCATTAATTCCACTTTGAATTTATTATAGATAAATGTGGCCTTGAAAAGAATCACTCCTACGCTCAGCCCATGCATTTTATCTTCAAGCCTCCCAAAGGTGCATGTGTAGTAAAACAAATAAAATCGGCCTCCCATCAATAGCACATTTGCTATTGAGTCCAGGCAAATGGCCATTTGCAAGGTTGGATGCATAATTAAGCCACACAGGCACTTATGATGTAATGTGACAGCATTCTTCATAGTAATATTGTCCTTCTCCTCATTACATTTGAATATATATTGCCAGTGTGTGCAATGCTTCCAACCTCACTCTATTTGTGAGCTGCGGACTTCTTCAGACAAGGTGAAGTCCACGTGTGCTTCCGAGACATAGTAACCTGCTTGTAAGCCTAAACAAAATCAAAGCTGTTGTCTCTAAGAACTTAATTTTCCAAAGCTCTTTTCTTCTTATCCTTAATTATGTATTTATAGACTTGAGCCACCTGCCTGCTCAGGGCTCCTGTACAACCTTATCTCTTATGTGTCACTTAATGGCTCAGGGTTTTTCCTTTATACTCTTCTTTGCTTCAAACTCGACATTTAAATATCTTTGCTCAGCTCAGCTTCTGAGTATTAAAACATTTTTTCCCCACTTCCTTGAAAAGCTGCAGACAAACCTTTTAGTATTTATCTGGACCAAACAGTCGTGGTTTTATACAAGAAATGAGAACTCTGTAAGTAAATCTATGTATTTATATGACTAAAGTGCATTATAAAAAGAAGCAATAAATCCAGTTTTCTACATAAAAGGAATTAGATTTTCCAGTTTACCTCTGCACTGGGATTAATAAAATGTGCAACAAATAGCTGATGGAATGATCCATTTGAAGTTTGTAAAGGCATCTTGGGAAGCTGGCTGGAGTAGCCTTTTATTTTTTCAAAAATGGATGCCTGTTAATTTTTGATTCAGTCTTGTCCCTGAATGACTGTTTTAAAATGAGCTGAGAGACTGTTACCTGCTCATTTCTGCATGGCTGAGCAAATTCACCCGTAAATCCAAGTTTCTCTTCATTTCCATCACTATACGTCTCCAAATTACAGAGAATTCATTCCTGAGCTGGAGAGGTGCCAGAAGTTTCTCATCTAGCTGTCTGTGGGCTGCCTTTTTATTTCCCTTCTTTGAGGCTTTCTGATGCCTAGAGTGAGCTCAACTCAAAGGTTTCCAGCCGCACACTCGTCTCACATTCCCCCACAGTCAGACCGAGCTCTGTGATTCTGAGGAATAGCGTGTGCCAGCATCCGATTCACAGTCTCCTTTTACCTGCAGGTGTTCCAGAAACTTCAAAATGCGTCTGGTAACGTATTTGCTTCTCTAAACATGCCACTTTGGCGTGCATTATATGTAGCTGTTTATAATTAAAAAAAAAATCTGTCTTCTGGATAACATGCATGCTAAAAAAACGTCAAAGGGGGCTTTGCAGAACAGTGTAAGCTTAATTATTGGTCTAGGTGTGTGTGTGTGTGTGTTTGTCCTTATTAATGTAGGCATGTTTGCATAAATATGTATTATTTATGTACACATATGTCTGCACGGGCAGATTTCACTAAAGGAATCTCACTGAAAGCACTTTTTTATGTAGCTTCAGGTTTTCTTATCAGATCTGTGAACATCTTAACAGCAGCAAGTAAAGGGAAAATATGTTTTTCATCCCTGTGCTAATGACATGTTTTAGGCACCCATTTGAAAAACCCTCCTTTTTTTCTTAAAAAAAAAGGTGATTGTGTGTGTGTATGGGGAGGGGGTATTGGTTTTTGAAAACTGGAAAAAAGAGTTTCCTTGCTGCTGCATGAGAATTTCTACCCCGTGTTACCTGCCTTCTTAAAACTCAGTAATCACTGAGGAGAAAAGATGTGGTTCTGCTTCGGAGCAACCCCGGGGGACATTGAGCCGCAGTGGTCAGCAGGCATTTTAGGTATTTTAAATACTAGTGCTTGAATAATAAGTAGATGGGGTGGATTGCTCTCACCGAGTCCTGCTGTTTTCCTGGTTTATAGAAATCATATTCACACTGTACATTTAGGATGTGCATGTGTTTATTGAACTCTAGTAAAGCAGCATGGGAGTCTGGGCTCATAAATCACATTATTTATTTGCCAGTGTTGGGTGCTAGATTCTAAAATTAAGGAATTACTTAGCAATTAATAATACACTCAGCATCCCTTGTCTCATTGAGTGAGATTTACATCCTTGGGACTTGTTCTTCTAGTTGTAGAGACAAATGATTTAACATTCGGTCTTAATTGCTATTTCAAATCTTTAAGCTAGTAAGATGCTTGCAATAATTTATTTAAAAGACTTACTTTGAAATGTGTATGTATGTTTCTACCCGTGGTGGTGAGCTAATTATGACTATTATGTGCTATATGTCTAAAATAAACAACTTGTCTTGAGTATTGTTCACTTGTATAATAGAAATTTTGCTTTCTCGTTCTTGTCTTCATACTATAACAATTCTTTCACTTTGCATTATGTTCTTACTTTTTAGGAGATCAATAATTATTAATTGTTGTGAAGATGAGAAAATAGTGTAGCAACTCAGAATTCACAAAGGAAAGTAGGTTGAACTAACAGTTTTCTGAGAAATTAAGTGAAATAGATTTTCCGAAGTAAAATAGAGTTTTCTAAGCATACATTGGGTATTGATATTTGAAAACAGAAACATCTTAAATGTAAACTTGTTAAGTGGAACATATTAGGATAGTAATAATGCCATCTTGTTGCAGTTCCTCACTATATTTTAAATGAGGTAGTAAATAGGTTATTTTGTATTAGCTGTTAATTACTTTTGCTTCATGATACTACTATACTGATTATAAACAATTGATTTACTTTGAGAGATGACTGTAAGCTTTGATAAAATAGTTTACTGAATTGTAACAATAAAATCAGTGTGAAAACTACTTTTATTGTTTAGCATTTGATATCTAATATTTTATTACTTACAGAGCTGTGTACCTATAGAGGATTGTGTGTATTTCAAAAAATCACCGAACTGTTAATGCTGATTTTATCAACCTTGTTCATAATTACTCAAAGTAGTACAGTAAAAATGCATTTCAGTATGTACAAATGGTTCCTTGAAAGGGCTTATTAGGAGCTATTAAAAACCTGTGTGGGCTATTAACTCATGTACTGCTCTGTGTGTAAAGGATTTTTATTTTAGGTACTATTCACTTCCAATATTTAATTATGCTTACAATTGTGACCTATAGGAATCTTGCCTTTGAATATGAATATCTTGATGAAGGTTTCAAATTGAACGTATACGAGGGATGAAGGTTTAGTAGCAGTTTTTTTGTAGGTGTTGCTATAGTCAATGTATGTATGCAAATGTTAGGCTATGTAAAAACCTTTGTAACCAACCACATTACAAAACACTTCCATCTTACTTTTGAAGTTGGTCATTTGCTTTGAAGTCAGTTTCATAGGCAGAAAAAGAGTTTTTATTTTTCTGGCTTGTATGGTGCTGTGTGGCAACAGGAAAACATTCAGTGTCATTTGTAGAGAATATCATATGTACTCAATAGAGGAAAAAGGCTATGTTTGCCATCTATCTCTAATTAGTATTTTCTACTGACTTTCACATGTATTATAGACCTAGCCTCTATTTTATAAAACAGATTTGCATTACCTACAATACCTAAAATGATTGTAAAACTCTTCCTCCATACAATAGTTTCCCCATTATATGACTGAGATTGTCTCATGAAACATTTCATTTTTTAAGGCTGCCCTATAGAAATAGGATATACAAAACAAAATTTGTAGACTGACCATGTGTTCACAGCTGAAAACATAAATCCTTGACGTTAATCCTTTATTGAACTTCCCTTTGTGAAGCCATCTCCTGGCCGTGAGGCAAAGGGTGGGTGGGAGAGGGGAGGTCTTGTCTAAAGAAATAGGGTATACTGTTCCTGCTATTTCGTCATTAACAATTGTTTATGGAGACACAGACACTTTCAGCACTATTTGAGAATTACATTGTTTTTTGTTCTATTTAGTTTCAAAATGATACTCTTCTAGGGTTTGCCAGTAGAGAGGAATAATTATTGCTGGATTTGGTAAGGCAGGCCGATCAAGGCAGCATCGGAGAAGGTGAGTTTTCAAACAAGTGTTGAAGGAGATTATTAGAAGGAACTGATGGAAAGGAGAGGAATAGACCTTTGTGGCAGATGGAAAAGAGAGATACAAAGAAACAAATCAGGGCAGGAGAAGAGGTGTTGACCTTGAAGGGGAAGAGGAGCCAGACTGGGAGTAATAGGAAGTGAAACTGAAAAAAATTATAAGGTTGGGTTTGAAACATTTTAAATTAATCTTCATTAGTTTTATGATATCCTATGGGAAATTATTTGAGAAAGTGAATATTTCTATTTTATCATAGTCAAGAATCTTGGTAAACAACTTTTCAAAGTCTATAGAAATAACAATACTTCTTGAACATTTACTATGGGCCACATACTGTGCTAACTGCGTTCTCTTATATAGTCTTCACTTAATATTAAAATTCTCATTCTACAGATGAAGAAACTGAGGTACTAAGAAGTTATATAACTTGTCTAAGATTGTACAAGGTCAGAAGTGGCCCAGCTGGGATTTGAACCCAGACCCTAGAGTGCAGTCTTCTAACCACTGCATGACAAGGCCAGTGAGGCTCCAGGTCCAGACTGGTATAACCAATGGCTTAGTGCGTGTGTCGTTTAGGTGCTCTAGGAGCAGATGCTGAGAGAGAATTACTGAGCAAATAGTTCATTGGAGGATAAAGATAAAGGGGGAGGAAACAGAATCAGGCAGGAAAAGCCTTCAGAGAGCAATGCAGGTGTGACACAGTCATCTGACTCAAGGGCCAGAGGGAAGACTGCCTCTTAAAGGAGCCCAACGTTGGACAGAAATGGCTGGGCAGAGTACCCCTAGCCTGCTTCGTCAGTGGCTGGGGGTTCCCAGAAAGGGCATGGCTGCGATTCCAAAGTTGAGGCAGATACTGAATCTCCCAGCGAAGAGCAAGGTTTTTCTTGAAGGGAGGTCTAAGTGGCATACCTCCTTAGCTGCCAACGTGAGCTCTCTACAAGATATACCATAGGAACTCGGGGTGAAGCAAGCTAGGCTCCCAGGGTAAAGAGTTTAAGGAGGGGCTCACTCTGAAGGTCATGTAAGTGCAGAGTGGTCCCTGAGACTGTCTCCTTTATTTTGCATTTATAGGTGTTTTGCCTGCCTCACCCTTGTCCTCAGAACTTCAAATTCAACACACTTAGAATTTTGCTTATCATCTTCCTACCACCCAAAACATGACCTTCTTCTGGTTTTCTCTCAGGCAGATCCAATAACTGCTTAATGGGTTCTTCCACCTCTAGTTCCTCTGTGTGCATCCAATTCAGTTTCTCCACTGCTACAGCATCATCTGATTTCAATGCAACTCGGACTTATAATTCTAATGCTTACTACTCTTCATTGGTTCCTGACAGCCTAGAGAATAAAAGCCAAGTGTACAAAGACCCAGGGCTCGAGGAGTTTTAATACTACAGCTAAGGAATAGCAGAGAAGTGTTTATTTTTATAAATAAACTAGGTTATATTTAATTTGGGGGGGGGTTGAAGGATAGGTAGGGAGTTGAGAAGTTATTCCATGTGGAAGAAGCAGAATGAGGATTATTTGGGAGTGATGAGAGGGAATGGGCATTTAAGATGGAATTGGGAGAAAAATAGGAAGTTAATGGGAAATGCCTGGAAAAGTGAATCAGAATTGATCAAAGAACTGTAGCCATGAGGTTTTTCCTTGGTGGTTTTGGAGCACAGAAGTGACATGATCAAAGCGGTCTCTTATGTGAAGGTGAATGTAGTCATGGCATAGAGGCTGCACTCAATGGAGAGCCGTCGGGAGTCAGGGAGATCAGTTAGAAGGCTGTTTTGCCATTACAGTCAAGAGGAAATAAGATCTTGAATGATGTGTAAAGAATGGAAAATACATGAGAAAATATGAAGTAAGGATCAAGGGGATTTCAAGATTGATTAAAGGAAGGGGGTGAGGGTCTTTGTTGGTGGGGTGGATAGAAGGGCCACACCGTTGTAAGATGCAGATATCTCACGGAAAATCCGAAGTCACTGCCTCCCACTGCCTAACTAACAAAGGGACAGAGGTTAATTGATTTAACCTAAACAGGAAAAAGAGTAAGTTTTTTTTTTTTGCCAATAAAGATTTACAAATAAGATTGTGGTATAGAACTGAAAACCAAGTTTTCAGTGAAAGGGAAATAATGGCAAAGACTTAATGCTAAATAAACCTTAGGTACAGAAATGAATAGTAAGTTTTTTATGGATGTGCAATGCAGTGTGAAAAGCTCAAAGCAAATATTTAACTGCCCTTAAAACTGAACAATATAATGCTAAAATTTGCATATTTCCCCAGGCTGACTTGTTTTACTGTAGTGTAGGAAAACACTTGAAGTAGTATTACATTAGCATCCATGGTATACCAAAAAGTAAACTTTTAAGAGATGATCAAATTAGCCCCCCAAGCCTACTAAGTGACCACTGACTTGTCCCTAACAAGCTGTGATAATCAAAAGATAAGCTCTAGTAATGTGCTGTTTGTTGTGTGACAATGATAGCATAGATCTGACACCCCATTCATAACTAGGGCTGCTGGACACAGAAATACAGAATTTGCATGCTCTGATCTCCAGAGTATGGAGCTATCATAAGAAGATGAGTAGAAGTCTCCCTCCCAGCCCCAGACTTAGATAAAGGACAATGTGTTTTCCTGATTGCATTAAAACAAAAAAGCAAAATGATGCTGAAACGTGAAGGGGTAGGGGAACCATCGCTGCAGACTTGGGTGATTCTGTGACGGAGATCATCAACCCTCAGGGCAGTGATCTGAGCTGGACAATACTTAATCTTCATGACAGACTAATGAGGTTGATATTATTGATTATTACTAATTTTACAGATGATGAAACTGTGGCTAGAGGGGTTCAGTAATGTGCCCAAGGTCACATGGCAAGGAATTAGCTGTGCCGATTTGAATCCAGGGCCTCAGCTCTCACACACGGTGCTGGGCATGGTGGGTGTGAGTAAAGTTGTGACTGGAGGGCTTTCCCACCCAGAAACTTCTTCTCTGACATTTCTTCTTGCTGCACTTCTTATCTGCCTTGGGTCCTAGAAATTTTCTCTATATAGTAAGGAAATAATGGTTGTAAACTCAGGAACCAGAAACAAACTTCTTTTTCTTTTGATGGATAACGGTGAGTAGCTCACTGAGATTAAAAATGTGTTGCCACCATATTCTAGTGCTGTATGTCGTCTCTGCGGAGTGGGAGTCCCTCTGCTCACCTTCACCTATGTCACTTTTCTTAAATGGGTTTTGTTGATGTTTGGAATTGATTTTATTCTGCCTTCAGTATTGGTTCACATTGGACAATTTGAGCTCACACTTTATGGGAGAGAGCAACTTGCCACAATATGCTACTGCATGATCACATGCACATGATTAAAAATATGTGAATATTTTAATTATACAGAACTCGAAAGAAGGAAGAATTGGGTGTGATACAGTCCCTGGCAAAATGTTTGTTGACAGGGATGACTCCTTGTTAGCCCTTCACATACCTCATTCTGAAGACTTGATTTCCTTAACTGTAAAATAGGTATTATGACAACTAGCTCCTATAAAGAAGGATGGTGTAGTAGAATAAATATAAGCTTGGAATCAGACGTGCCTGGTTACAAATGCTCCCTCTGTCACTTTGGCAAGCCACTTTAATAATTCTGAGGAGTAGGGATAATGCTTTGTATTGCTGTGAGGGTAAGATGTATCATTCCTGACACAGAAAAGATGTTTAATAAATGTGTTTGAAATGATGTTTAAGTGTTAAAAGCAGCTGACTCTGGTCTCAAACTCCTGGGTTCAAATCTGAGCTCCACTACTTAACAGCTGAGTGACCTTGGGAAATTTACCTAACTTCTTTGTGCTTAGCTTTCTTGTCTGTGAAATGGGAGTGATCAAAGTACCTTCCTCGGACGGTTGGTGGGGGAATGCATGACTTAGTGTAAGGGAAGCACTTAAAACAGTGCCTGGCACCTTCCACTGTACATATACTTTTTGAATTGTTTAACATGGGCATGGATTTCTTTTACAGTTTAAAATATGGTCAAGAAAAATCCCTTCTCCTACCTCCAGATAATATATTTTTTAAAAAGATTAGTCCTTCATGCAAATATAATCCTAAGCCTTGGTATAATATTTTTGAATTATTGAGCCAAGTATGATCCTAAGTTAAAGCTGAATGTACATTAACTTCCTGCCAAAGCCCCAATTTGCTCCCAGGGAGCAGAAACCAAAATGGCTAAGGAGATTTCCTAACATTGAATCACAGGAGAGTCTTAAGTCCTGTGGCAAAAATTCCTGTTTTTCAAAAGTTCATGCACTTAAGAGAGGAAACATAAATCAGAGAGCAATAGATGGGAGGAGGTAACATTGAGTCAATGACTTTTCCTCCAAACTTACTTAATTGAATGCTAAACATGGGGAAACATTACACATGGGAATTTTTTACATCAAGGTCTCTCTGTATTTCTAAAGCCCCTCGCTCAGTCTTTTGCAAAATGCTATTAAAAAGTTACATTGCTTTTGGGTTTTGAGAGCAGAAGTAATTTGCATGTAGAGGTTAATCAAGATTTCTGGCCCTTTGTACTTTTAAAAGTGCTTACACATACATTGTCTCATTTGATTCTCACAAATGAGGTATGTAGGACAAGTATTATAAAGCTCATTTTCTACATAAGGACCTGAGGTTTTGGAGAGGTTAAGTGACAAATTTAAGCAAGTCAGTGTGGAGCTAAATATGCAAGGAACTTGGTTATGTTTTAGCCCTCCTCACCCCCAGCAACCAAGGGAACGGCCGCATAGCAGTATCGCTCCAGGGAGTGTGAAGTTGGTTTAATATTTTCTTGGAATCACTTTTATTCTGACTTGGGAAGACCCAGGAATGGCAAACTGAACTTTTTCCCCCAATGTGAATTATAAACACAATGTGAATTTAAGCGGTTAAGGGACATCTAATAAAATCCAGATAATTCTGGGTTCTCAGTTTGTCTCTACTGCTTACGAGCTGTGAAATCTTGGGCAAATTGTTCTCTCATCTATAAAATGGGTATAATGATAGTATTGACCTTCCAGGGCTGCTTTTAAGAGTTTAAAATAGTATATCAAAAGTGTTTGACAGACTACATGGAACATATACCAAGGGTCAGTAAACATCAGCTACAGTAATTATTAATAACATTAAAAATAAGGAAGAGTCCAGATCCGTGCAGCAGGCATGGCTGTAACAGAGGCCATAGCTGTTTGTTGACAGCTGCACTCTAGAGTGGGTACCAATCAGTTTCTTTCTTCTTGAAGGAAACTTGCCTGGAATTAAAAGGAGCTAAGCACAGGTAGAAAAGTTGCTTAAGACTTCACTGAGCCTCAGGCAGTGCAGGGGCTTGGCAGTCGCTGACTAAAGAGACCACCCCCAGCTAGAAACAGAATTCAGCAGCTTTCCAGTTTATGGTCGATAGTAAGAGAGGTAGGTAAGAAGAGGCAAATCCCCAGGGCTTTAACACCAAGAGCAGTCATCTCCCCTAAGACAGCTCCCTTAAGAACTTTTTGCCCTGGGAGTTTGTCTTCAGTCTCTTAAATTTCAACTTCTTAAATCAGATTTTGCAGGAAATCTGAAAAGCCAGAGCTCCGAATCCGGGTAATGAATGATGAATTGATTTATTTGTTATTTAGCCTAAAAGTATTTTACTAATTCTTCTTTTGAGTAATTTTAAGCTTACTTTTCTTTACTGCATAATTTCAACATACCACAGGAAACTCACAGAATCAAAACGCAAGAAATAAAAGTCCTTACAAGGGAGCATTGTTCATATTTATTTTGGTATTTAGTTTTTGATACTTTTATAAATAACTATATTTTAATAAAAACTGTAACACACTATACATACATTTTATAACCTTTAAAATCCTTATGATATATATCATGCACATCTTTACATGTCAATAAATGTTTTTCCATAACATCATTTTCAGGAGTTGGCATAGTGTTCCCTTGGGTGGGAATTTCATAATTTAACTTATCTTCTGATGCTGGTTGATTAGGTTTTCTTCCTGCAAGAAAAGTTCTTCTTGAAAAATCATTGTACGAATCCTTAATTCTTTCTTTAAAATACATTCCTTGAAGTGGAATTTCTAGGTCAAAGTATAAATGCATTTTTAAGGCTTTTGGTGTCAAATTGTCTTCCAGTTAAATTTTACCAATTTTGTCTTTACTCTTAGTAGAAGAGTGCAAAAAGATCAATGACTGTTTAGGTAAACATGACTTATATTCACTTATGATAAAAAGATGAATACCTTTACAATAGCCTATATTGCTATGCCAAAAATAAAGAGTACTTTTTGTTAACATCAACTTCTATTTTTGTTTTCATACGGCGAACACAGTATATCCATAAGATTTGTGTTAGTTTTATTTGGGAAGTTGGTAATGATATCAGTATAATATGATTAACCTTGATGGAATGTAACAGAAAATGTGGAAATAATTGGGAGGAAAAGTTACTAAAAGCACACTTCCACTGCAGCCCGTGAATTCTACCCACATACCCTTTTTAAGGCATGAGAATAAAACAATCGAGGGTGTATAACCCTTCCACGGTGGTTATCATCACATCGGTTTTCTTTAGGGTTGAAAGTAACCCTGCCTAATCCCTTCTGCACCATGCTAGGCTTCACAGGAGAAATGTTAAGACTGGAACCTTTTCAGGAAAAATTACTGTTGATGACACCAGCCCTGCTGTCAGAGTAATTCCTGCTGGAAAGAAAGCATTTGAATTAGTGGTGTAATAAACTGAGTTAGTGTTTCATCTTGGCAAAGGATTAATTAGGAGAAGAGAAACTAACATTTATTTGTGTTCTTACTTGACAGGCCCTTTATTATTATGTTATTACATTTAATCCTCCTTGTAAACTTGTAAGGTAGGCACCAGGAAGGAACTGAAGTTCAGTCAGATAAAGTGTCTTACCTGGGGCCATACAGCTCGTGAGCTGCAAAGTCAGGATTTGAACCTGGGCTCTCTGCTTCTGCAGCCTGTGCTCTTTATCCTGCCCCTTCTCAGCAGTTACATAGCAAGCCTGCCTGCTTCTCTTCTAGGAAAGTCACTGTAAGTATGAATACACTTGTAGCCAACTAAACTGTAGCTCCCTCTTAAAAATCAGGCAGACTTAGAGGCTGGATCCACTTAGGATAATTTTATAGGTCAGAAACAGAAAATACACTATCTTTCTTAACAAGATATCCTGCAGCAGAGGGGTTCTGGGTGCTTTTCAGAGGCTCAGTGATTTTATTTGGGACTCGGGTTCTTTCCATCTTGCTGCTCTGCCATGTTCAGTGCTGGCTCATATTTGCCTTTTATAGTTGTGTGGTAACTTTAGAAGCTCTGAGTACGTCTTCATAAAATAACATCCAGAGACAGGAAAGTAGAATGGTTCATTCTCTCACATCTTTTTTTTTTTTAAGAGCAAGACAGACTGTCCAGCAAATTCTCTGTGGGGTGGGTCCCTTCCTAGGTCAAATATTGACTAGGAGAAGGCTTAGGCCAGTAAGATTCACCCCCAGTGCTGGGGACGGTGAAGGACGGTGAACCCTCCTGAAACCAGAGTTAGGCTCTGTGGCAGGAAGAAGCAACCGAAAATGCTACTAACACTACTTTGGAGAGATTTTGAGATTTCTTTTCCTAAGTAATTGCTTATATACTCTGAGGTTCTTCAGTGGGGAAAAATATATACTGTTGCTTTTCTTGGAAGTTTTATTTTTATATAACTTCCATCTACAAATGAGCAAGTTATTTTTTCAGTGTGATCAGCCAAATCCTTCCCATTTCTGTCACTTTCTCTAATAGAAATCTGTATTTTAATCCTTTACCCAAATGTCCAACTACTGTCGCTCCTCTGCACTGGTCTTTCTTGATACAGCTTCTCCTGAGAGTGAGGTGAAAGTAAGATTTTAATGCAAAGTGAAGCTGGGTCAAATAGCACCTGTCTACTGGAGCTAGCACCATTTTTTTTTTTTTGCTTAAAAGGAGTGTTATTGGGGAACATTAAGCAGAAGAAACCTCTATTTTCTGTTATGAATAATTACCCTGATTATCTTTTATTTCAGCAAGTCATTTAATCCTCATGCTTGTATTAGCACAATTAAAACAAATTTAAGTGGAGGGATGTCCATCAATTGTTAAAACAATTAGCTCAATAAAACAGTTTGCTGATTCAAGGGGGAAAATAAGTTAAATAATTTTTTAATTGAATTGGCTTATTAATTGAGTTGAAATAATCCATTCAGTTCAACAAATATTTATCAAGAACTTACATTTACTCACACAGAATAAGTAATACGTGTCATAGAAAACCTTACAACTTGGTGGAAAAGAAGCATAAATAACCAATAAAGAAAAAGCACTGCATCTCATTTACATGAGATACAGCAAAGGTGTATAATTACAGCAATAACAACAATAACTAATGCATCGAGCACCTATTATGGCCTAGAGTATTCCTTATTATGCTTTACATGTATTAACTCATTTAATTCTCACAACAAACTTGCAAGATAAGTTTTCTTGACTGGTCCCATTTGATGTACTAGGGAGAGATAGAGTCTTATGGGGATGAAATTAATTCTGCCTGGGGAGGTGGGGCACATGTTTAGGGGAAAAGATAACTGAGAAAAAGTGACCTTCCAACTAGGTTGGGAGAAGAGGCCCAGAAAAGTCTTCGCAGCGGCACCTGCAAAGCACGTCTGGAAGTCCTTTGCGTGTCTGCTGTGGCTGAGGCACTGGAGGTGGGCGGTAGGTGGAGGTGAAGGAAAGGAAAGCTCTGGGCCACGTGTGTCCAGGTAAGGAGCCAGGGCTCATCGGTAATACTATCTAATGTGTTTAAGAAGGAGAATGACATCTTCATCATAAGGTGATTCTGGGATAGAATGGAGAAAAACAGATTGAGGTGGGGAGGCTGGAGAGAGAAGAGTGTAGAAGATTACTGCAATGATTCAGGGCAGAAACAGTGAACCCCACTAGACTAGGGAAGTGGGGAGGAGATGACAGGGAAGGAGACCCACAGGGCTTGGTGACTTCTCAGAGAATAGTAATGCCACTGATTAAAAATGTGAGAGAAGTTGATACACCTAAGCAAAAACAAGGACCTCAACCAAAACACATATCTTATACAAAATTTGCCTCATAATGCATCATAGACTTGAGTGTAAAACTATAAAAATGTCTACTATAAAATGTGAACTATGAAAATTTTAGAAAACAAAGTAGGAGAAAATCTTTGAGACCTAGGGCTACTTGAAGAATTGTAGATTTGACACCAAAAGCATGATTCTTTAAAGAAAAACATTTAATAACTGGACTTTATTAATATAAAAAACGTATGTGAAAAACAAAACATCTTTTCATCAACAGAATGAAAAGACAAGCTGTAGGCTGGGAGAAAATATTTGCAAATCACACATATGTGACAAAGGACTTGTATCTAGAATATATAAAGAACTCTTAAAATTCAAAATTCAATAAATAAACCAAACATTCCAATTGGGAAATGGGAAAAATACATAGACATTTCATTGAAGAAGACATACAGATGGCAAATAAACACATGAAGAGATGTTCAACATAATCAGCTATTAGTGAACTGCAAATTAACATGACAGTGGTGTATCACTACACACTTACTAGAATGGCTAAAACAGAGTAGTGACAACACCACATGCTGAGGAAGATGCGGAGAAACAATCACTCACATATTTCTGGTGAGAATGTAATATGGTACATCCCCTTTGGAGTAAAATATGGCAATTTCTTACAAATGCAAACGTGTTTACCATACAACCCAGCAATCGCATGGCTGAGAATTTATCCCTGAGAATAGAAACTATGTTCATACAAAAAAACTGTATACAAATGTCCATAGCATCTTTATTCATTATAGCTAAAAACTAGAAATAACCCAAATGTACTTCAGTGTATAACTGGTTAACCAAAGTGTGATACATCATATTATGGAATACTACTTAGTGGTAAAAAGAAAAGAACTATTGATATTATACAACAACTTGGGTGATCTCTAGGGAATTGTGCTGAGTGAAAAAATCTAATATCAAAAGGTTGTATACTGTACAATTCCCTTCTTGAAATTATGAAATTACAGAGATGGATAACAGATTAGTGATTGCCAGGAATTAGGGAGGGATAAAGGTGGAAGGTGCATGTGGGTATAAAAGGGTAACATGAGTGATCTTTATGATGGAACTGTTCTGTATTTTGACTGTGGTGATGATTACTCAAACATACACATGTGATAAAATTACATATATCTAAATATATACAGTGCATGTAAAACTGATGAAATATAATTAAGGAAGGTGGGTTGTACCAATGTCAGTTTCCTGGTTGTGATATTATACTATAGTTATGCAAGATGTTATCAATGGGGGAAACTAAGTAAAGGGTATATAAGATATCTCTGTATCAGTTCTTAAAAGTGCATGTAAATCTATATATAGTTATCTAAAATTAAAAATTAAAAATCGTGGGAGAGAAAACTTGGATGGACTAGAAAAGATCTGGAAATGTCAAGTGTGGGAAGTTGAAGAAGCCAGATAGAATGTTCATAGGACAGTTCTAGAGTGTAAGGACAATGTTGGAATGAGAGGTTCTCCCAAAAATCTTATCATGTAGCTACTATTCTTATATCCAGTCCTCAGATGAGGAAACTAAGGCCTAGAAGAATTAAGAACTTTGTCAGGTCACACAGCTGGTAATAAGAGGAGCTAGTCTCTGTGACCCCAGAGGTTACCCTGCTTCCAGCAGTAGAGAAGAGCCCAGGGTAAAAACAAAAGGAGCATGATCATTGCAAGTCTTGGCAGGTAAAGAGAAGCTCATGGAAGTGATGGAGGTGGTAACTCCATTTAGAACCACTTTCTGTATTCTGAGCTTTGGCGAGGTTTTGTGCTCGTCCTGTTGCCCAGCTTTCAGGTGCATCCTAGTATGTATCACCACCAGGGGATGGATGAACTGTGTGCATGAGGTTTGTGGATGGATGGGTGTGGTCCAATGAGCTGGTGAGCGGGGCTGCTGCCAGGTCTCTTCATGGAGTCAGTAGGCTGAGGACCAAGGGATAGAAGTAAGATAAATGGTCAGGAGACTTGGCCTGGGCTGCAAACTGGGAGGCATGCAGAGGGTGTGTTATAATAGAGGAACCAGGAGGATGAGGATGGAAGGAAGTGGAAGTCAGCAGTGAGGAAGCCAAGATGCCAGGGAGTGAGATGAGATGCTTCTGGAGCTGTGTCTGGGGCTGCAGAGAGCCTGCAGTGATCTTCCTTCCCACGAGGCATTAGACAGCCAAGGGCTCCAGGTGGGTCCGATGTAGACCATTTGTCTGACTTAGGCTTCTCATATTTTCTTTTCACTACATCAGCCAATTGGAAGGAATCAATCAAATTGATCAGTTGTCCAGGTTCACATGGGCATAACACAAAGCCTCATCAGCTTTTAGGAAAAGGAATAAATATGTTTTCCAGTTTCTTGAGTGCTCTTATTTCTACAGTTGATTCATACAATAATCCTTACAATGATGGCTAAAAAAAGTAAATTCGTCAAGTACTATGGAAAACACCAGTTGAGGAACTTTCAAAATTATATTAATAATTAATGTTAACATGCAGCAACCCTGATTTGCATTTTTCTTTTGCTATGATAACATTGATTAAAAAGAATACTCCTGGGATAAATGGATGATTACAGGTATAGAGCAGGGGAAATACAAGGGGAATCTGTAGTACCAGAAATCAAAGCAATTCTTTTCCTGATTTCAAACTATTACAAAGCCACAGTAATCAAAACAGTATGGTTTTGGTATAAAAACAGACAGATAGATCAATGGAATGAAATAGAGCCCAGAAATAAACCCAGGCATTAAGTTCAATTATTTTCAACAAAGGTAGCAATAATATACACAATGAGGAAAGGATAGTCTCTTCAACAAATGGTGTTGGGAAAACTGGATATCCACATGCAAAAGAATGAAATTGGATCCCTATCTTACATCAAACACAAAAATCAATTCACAATGGAATAAACATTTAAATGTAAGACCTGAAACCATAAAACTAGAAGAAAACAGGGAAAAGGGTCCTTGACATTGGTCTTGGCAATGATATTTTGGATTTGACACCAACAACAAAGGAGACAAGAGCAAAAATAAACACATGGGATTTGGGATGACATCAAACTAAAAAGATTCTGCACAACAAAGGAAACAAGCAACAAAATGAAAAGGCAATTTACAGATTGGGGAGTTAATTGAAAAACAGGCAAAGGATCTGAAGAGACATTTTACCAAAGAAGACATATAGCCAATAGGTATATGAAAAGTTGCTCAGTATCACCAATCAGGGAAATGCAAATCAAACCACCGTGATATATCACCTCAAACCTGTTAGGATTTCTATTATCAAAAAGACGAGATATTAAATGCAGGGATATGGAGAACAAGGAGCCCTTACATACAGTTGGTGGGAATGTAAATTGGTACAGTCAGTATGGAAAACAGCATGGAAGTTCTTAAAAAAAAAAGTAGAACTGACATGTAATCTAGCAATCCTCCTCCAAATAAAACAAAATCACTATCTTGAAGAGATATCCGTATCCCCTATGTTCATTGCAGCAGTATTCACAGTAGTCAAGGTGTGGGGACAACCTAGGTGTGTCCACTGACTGATGAATAGATAAAGAAAATGTGATATATACACACAATGGAATATTATTCAGCCTTAAAAAAGGAAATTCTGCTGTTTACAACAATATGGATGAACCTGGAGGGCATTATAAACCAGACAGAGAAAGACAAATACTGAAATGGAGAGAGTTTGATCAAAGGACACACATTTTCAGTTATAAGATAAATTCTGAGGAGCTAGTGGACAGCATGGTGACTATAGTTAATAATACTGTATTATATACTTGAAATTTGTTAGGAGAGCAGGTATTAATGTTCTCACCAAAAAAAGAAAGTATGTGAGGTGATGAATGTTGTATTAATTTGGTAATTAACTTGACTGGGAATCTTTCACAGTGCATACATATATCAAATCATCAAGTTCTACACTTTAAACATATTACAATTTTACTTGCCAATTTTACCTTAATAAAACTGGGGAAAAGAAAGAAAGCGAGGAAGTTCTCAAAACCTAAAGGTGTCATTAAACATGCATACATGCATGGACATACACACAAGACAGCTTGAAGGGGCTCCCTTTGGCAAAATATGGGAAAGTTTGAACATCAAAATAATAACAGCACTACAGGATTATAACTCAAATAAAATTTTCAAAAAATTCATGGGTTCATAGTGATACTAAAAAGAGAAAGGAATAAAGAGGGGTTAAGAAAACTTCCTCAAAGAAAAGGAATAATGTATGAATAATATATGTATATAATTCATTCATATAATTATATTCAGCTAATAAATGAAGAAATTATAGAATTAGATAATAACTTGAAATTTCTAATCAGGCATAGCTTATCAATGGATGCTGAAATTTTGGTGATTCAAGACTTAAAGTATCACCTTTTCTATGACTGAAGTTATTACAAAGAGGAAAATGTGCGATAGTGGAGAGATCCCAAAGACACCACCTTACCAAACAGCATGGCTGATAGTGGGACAACTTGACATGATCTGCTTCCTCATGTGTAAAAAGAGTACATCACTTACATTGTACTCTTGACAAAAATGGTAAATCAGAATATAATCATAAGGAAATAATCTGACAAGTCCAGAATCCATTTTATAAGATGGTACCCTGATAAAAGTCACTGTCATGCAAAACAGACAAACAAAGTGACTGTTCTAGTCGTAAAAGAACTGAAGAGACACACAGCATCCAAATGCATGATGTGAACATTGATTGGATTCTGGGTTGTCCTTAACCGTACCTCATGCAAAGTCTATGGAAACATTTGAGAGAAAATGGGGGAAATTTAAATATGGACTGTATATAAAATAGTGTTACTGGACTAATGTGATTTTCCTTAGCTGGGATATTGCATTAAGGTCATGTAAGAGAATACCCTTATTTGTAGGAGACACATGCTGAAGTATTTAGGGGTGAACTGTCACGACTACAATATACTTTCAAATAATTAAATTATTATGGATTTACAATATTATACAGTCGGTTTAAATCTTTATTGGTTATTAATTTGGACTTCTCCCGTTTCTCACAATTGTGTCAGTTCATTTAAAATTGCTCTGAGATAGTTCAAACTCGGTCTCCCATTTATTCAGCTTTTTGGTTTCTTTTCACCTTCATACCTTCTTGGTGATGATGACACAAATGCCTAGGTTTGTAAGTCTCCTGTGTCCTTCAGAATCCTCTCCCACATCTTGGTTAGTAGGTATAGGCTAGCATATAAGCCTGCATGACCCTTACCATTTCATTAGTCTTGCACCAATTTTGCAACAGACATTTAGGTCTTTTCCTTGTTTCCAGGCAGCCTTTGCTTGACAGTGAATCTTGCTCATTGGTTTCCGAGAGAATAATCATTTAGAAAAGAGAAAAGTCAGCAACGTATGTATCACCACTTACGCTTTCACCCAACACATTTTGCTAACTAATTCTTTGATAATGGAAGATATGTATTATTTCATGTATTTTTTAAATCAAGGTTTGGCTCCCCCACTTTCCATAAAATGTCTCACCTTCGTTCGTATGGCAGCCGGAGTCAGCTGCATTGTGTATTATGCATTTGGACCTTCATCGGAACCTGGTGAGCCTGGCAGGACAGGAGCCACCCTCCTTCTTTTCCTGATGGGGGGATGGGGGCTGGAGGTGAGCCATGTCACAAGGTAATTCATGGGTGAGTAATGGGAACAGGCTCTGGGCTTCCTGTCCTTTGGGGCTTTTTCTCCCTCACGTGCTTCCTGACCATGTCCAAAACCACCGGTGCTACTGGTCATTCCTGCAGTGTCATTTCCTTTAGTCACGGTTGTTGGCTGTGAATCTGCTGCATGTCCAGGCCAGGACTCGGCCTTAGGGGTGAAGATAAATTCCTTACGATCTCTAGCCTCAAAGTGCTATTGTATGGCACAAAGAACTAGATTATAATTCTTTAGATATAACATAGAAATTAGGTATTATATTAGATATAGAAAAGGAGTGTAGAGAAGTTGCTCAGAGGCACCTTACAATCTTCAGGATCTTATTTCTGTAATTCTTGGGAATTTTTTAGAGAGAATCTGCTATTTTTTTTAATAGTGGGGGTTTCCACTACTGCTGGAAATTGTGGTTAAACATGTATCTCATGATTTCAGAATTAAGGATAGGCCTGGACAAGTGTCAAAAGAGTATATATCAGACCACATCGTATACTCTCCTTCACTATTGTCTTTCTTTGCATATTTCTAAAATGGAGAAAGCCATTGTGTCACTACTGGATGGCTTCGCTGAGGAGCAGAGAGTGAAAGCGGAGCCTCTGTGAACACTTTGAGTAGGAGGATGAGATTAAATCTGCTAAAAGATAGCTGCTAATTATCAGGTCTTAAGTTCATGGAATTTTGTTTTAGGAGATAGGATTTGATCTTGCATGGGTCAAATCATGAATAATGTTTTAAAGGTATCTTCCTTATTATCAAATGTTGTTTAACATAAAATTTATTTCCATTATAACTGGGTTGATGTTTATATAGCATGCACCTGTACAGCAGGGCTAGTTGTGTCAATATTAAAATACTTACACATCGCTTGATAATAACCACTGCTCCATGAGAACTTTCACCTCCACTCTCCTGTCATCTTCCCCAGGACTGGCTCCACCATCTCTACCTCCCAACTCCCCAACTGGTAATTAACATATTTTAAATATCTTCCTTTCCCTAGTTACTATTGTGGTTATTAGTTGCATGCCAATCAATTACAGTTTTTCCTCTTAAATATTTTCATACTTTAAAATAAAAAAAATATTTTCATATTTTAGAAGTTGGCAAACTATTAAAACTATTTCAAGATCATGACATCAAATGAAAACTCACCATCTTGATAGTTTCCTAGTTAAAATGGTAAGAGTAATTGTGTATAGATAATGTTTGTATCTTGAATGCTTGATAAAAGAACCTGATTTTTGGAATATAGAGACCATCAGTCAAGAGGAAAATTAAGATGGAATTAAACACAGTGTAGCCTTGTATAGTGGAGGTGCTGCATGCATGTTGGTAGGTCATCCTGTGGGGAGCGAGGCTGTCCCATGTGGTGGAGAGCGGGTCGGCAGGCATCAGCTACCATGCCCATGCATTACAACAGCAGCTTCCTCAGTTCTTGACTTCTCTTGACTCCACCTTTGTCAGTGAAACTCCTTGTAGGGAATTCCAGGAGTTGGCCTTAGCTATCTCCCATCACGCTCTCTCTTGGATCATAGGCTCAATCACATTTAAGGTCTCCCATAGATTCTCCCTGTCTTCTGCTTCCAACAGATAAGTTCTGGTGTCAACACTTTTCTAATGCCAATAATACCCTTACCCCTAGCTCATGGTCAGTTAAACATGTTTTTTTTTAAGTGTAGGTAAGGCTAACCTTATTAAGTTATCTTAGAGTTCAAGTGAAAATATTTCTATCCAAGTTCTGACGAGAGTATGTTTCTGTGTACAATTTCATTTATCTACTATTTATACATAGCAGCTGCACATTTAGCTACTGGCATGTTAGATTGCCTTTCACATTCAGTCACAGCTGGCATGAGATGTGTAGGATAGCTGTCTTTGGATGTATTTTCTCTAGCTTTCTTTCTGATAAATATCATACTAGTAGCCAGTCAAAAGCATGTTTACCTGAAATGGTTCTTTTTCCAAATGAGAAACCTGCGTTTGAGTGCCGTACATCAGTCGCCAGGCTAACAAGATAATCCTCTTTTCATTTCAAAGTCTGTACTGTTCTTAAAACATAAGCCTCCTTTTCTCTTCTCTTTGTAACAGTCACTGGATAAAGATTCTATTATCATAATCCTATTAAAATGTGTTCACTTTTGCAGTACACCTTGAGAATAGTATTTATCCTTCTAAGAACCTAGGGAGAAGGGTGATAAAAAAACAAATATATTCAAAATTCCAGGAAAAAGTAGTTGCAGAGGGAGAGCTGGTATGTAAAAGGCTTAAAAATGAATGGCAGGTAATATTCATAGGAGGAAAGAACAATCACTAATTCATGAATTAGGCTTCTATTTAGCCTCTAAGGGAAAGATAATAATTATCCCGTAGAAATGCCTGGGACTGACCATGTGTGTCCACACAGGCAGAAGTTGGATAAACTAAGTTTCCTGAGTATTGAACTGGTTACCTTATGGCCGTGATGAAGACATTGGTGTGTGTGTCAGGAAGCCACTGAATAATTTTGACCAGAGAATTATGTGATACGACTTATTTTTAAAAAAGATCACTTTGGCTGATAATAGGGCAAAAGAGTGGAAGGAGAGAGACCCATTAGGAGACCATTGCTATAGCCCAAAGTGGTAGCTGTGGGAATGGTGTGAAGTGGTTGAAATAAATTTCCAAGTAGAGCAAATAAGACTTGCTACCTCATTGAATGTATGTATGGAGGAAGAGGAAAGATTGGGGTGGGGGAGATGAGACAAAGGAAGGAACCAAGGCGGGTTGACTGTAGGAAATGGCGCAACCATTGACTGAGATGGGAAAGACTGAGGATAGCGCACATTTCAAGTGGAAAGCCTGGAGCACTGTCTTCGACATGCTTGGTTTGAGATTTCTGCTAGACATCGAGGGGCCTTGTCAAGTAGGGATGCAATCCAAGGATTGGAGGAAAGGTTAGGCCTTGAGATATAAATGTGAGAACTGTCTGTGCATAGATAGTTCTAAGTCCAGGCCATAGGGAGTGAGAAGAGCTGGAAAAGGAACAGAACAGGGTGAAGGATGTAGCTCTAGAGTACCTCAACACTTAGAAGTCATGAGGAGGAGGAGCTTCCAGCCAGAGATTGAGAAGGAGTGGCCATTGAAGTAAAACAGGAAATATTTGTATGCAGGGGGTGGGGGCAGGGTGGAGGTGGAGAAAGTGAAGAAAGTGCTTAAGAAGGCTAGTGGTCAACTGTGCCACGTGCTGCTGAAAGGACGTTGGTCCCTGGAATTGGCAAAAACTGGGCTCATCAATGATTTTTCAAATACCCACTTTCCATTGTGTGACTGAAAACGAATGTACCTGCTTTTGGTTTGTTATTTGCATTTTTATAAATCGAGTTCTGCTTTATTGGCACCAGAGGATCCTATTACTTAAAATGATTTTCCAGAAGGGAGTACTTTTGTGAAGTTAAATATTGTGTTGTTATTACCTGTTAATTTTTCTAAGAGTTGTGATTCATGTAAAAGTGTTCTTTCTTTAATTTTTGTCTTTCTTGAGGAAAGCTCTCATTCCTTTACTTGACCTGCCTAACTGCTTAAAGTGCTTTAAGTCTTTAAATTTATTTTCTGAAAAATGACCATCTACAAGTTAATGAAACTATCCAAACTGTTTAAGGACAGTGCTTCTGAGTCTGATGGTAACAATAATAAGCTGATAAGTAATATTATAAGTCTGCTAGTAATGGTAATAATAATCTAATAAGCATTTATCATATGCCAGGCAGTGTTCTAAGTGTTTTACATTTATTTATTCTTTTAATCCTCACAATAACCTTTGTTACACCATTTTATGGATGAAGAAACTGAGGCACAGAGGGGGTAAGCCAGTTGCCACAGGTGAGTCATCTAAGTGGGGGGCCTGAGCACCCGCAGCCTGAGCTCTCTAACCGCCCAAAGAGGTTATCTTCATTCACTCACTTTTTCTTTGCTGCTCTCAGTGTGTCAACAGGCAGGAATAACAGGCTTGTGCACCCTGAGAACTCGCTGTTCTCACTAACTCCTGCTTATCAGGCTTTCCTAGCATACTGTGTGAACTGAGAATGTCCATGTTGCATCTCTGGTTTTCCAGAAAAGTTTTCTGCCAAAATAATTTGATGGATATGAAAAGAACTTAATATTGGGTTGGTGGACATGATACTAATCTCTAGTTCAAGTTAGTGAAAAGAGAACTTGCATAATGTAAGTGCCTGCCAGGAGCCCTGAGAGGCTGCCGCTGTGATTGCTGTTTTATTTAGAGATTGTAAATATTTACAAATTGAGATTAAATTTCCCAGCTCCCCTTTTTTGTCAGCAAAAAGGACACTGAAGGTCTGGTTAAAATGACTTGATTTGCATGCATTTTGTTAATCTTTCATTCCCTACAAACCCGAATATTTTCTCATCTTGTAGAATTAAACTAATAATTGTAAAAAGGGCAACAAGACTAAAAAAGATAAAGGCTTAAATTTATAATAGTGTTTGCTTATTCAAAAATAAAGGCTATTCTCTGGCCTCCCAGGTGTTCGCTTTTTGAGGGTTGAAGAGGAGTGTCTTCTTCCCTCCATAAAATAGGTAATGAAGAAAGGAAACAAAAAAGAGGTTGTTTAGTTTGTTTGTAAAAATACTGTACATTCTATTTGGTTACTTACATGGAGTCTTTCTTAGTAAAAAGACTCCCAGTGATTTGCATAGCTGGATTAGCTGTGAAACTCGGCTGCAGTAATTTATTGGTGCATTTCATACCCCAAGATGGAGTTCGGCAGTAAATCCCCATCATCTCTATACCCTTACACGCCTACCACTCATTCACAGAAGCAACTATTTGAAGACACAAAAACATCAAATGATTATGCCATAAACTCTTTGTGTTTTATTGTTTTTTATTTTTGTCTTCAGGTTTCTAAGAAATTACTATAATGAAAAGCGTGGTTGATTGGCAGCCTCCAGCAGATGGTAGGGAGGGAGTGGGGTTTGGGTGGGGATGGGATCAACCCATATCGGATGCCTCCTTGGTCCCAGGACTGTCTTGGACCCTTTAAACACATTATCTAATTTAATCTTCAAAACAACCTTGCAGGGTGGGCATAATCATTCTTAATTTACCAATGACAAGTAGTGAGCTCAACCAGAAATTAGACATGTGCATTTTTCCTACCTCCAGTCGAAGCTGGGTGAAATGCAGTTTGCACCTGGCACTTACTAAGTTGATGGAAAATTGTTTCTATGCCTGCTGTTTTTGTTATGATTTTTCTCTTTTGTAGGGCAGAAGGGATTAGCTCCCCTACAAGGCCTTTCTCCAACTGTGGTAATTTGAATATGTAAATCCTTTCTGTCAGGCTTGCTTGAGGAGAGCAGGATGTTTGTTTATAAGGAAATGGTCATACAGCCCCCAAGAGTTAACTTTTGGTTTACTAAGGAGCCTTATGTTAATGAATTCACTTTCTCTCAGGTAGGGATACAACTGTACTTTAAATCTCAAAAGCCAAATTTAAAAGGCAGCAAATAAAGTTTCTCAAAGGGTAGGAAAGCACATAGTGCCATAGACTGTCTTTAATTGTATTAACCAAAAAACATGCCAGTTGTTGTCATTTTGGGTTGTTTGCTAATTAATAGCTCTACTTTTCTATCAAGAAGTAATAATATTTTCTGTTATTTTACTGGTTTCTAGAGACAGTCTTAGGACTGTGTGTTAGGTATAACTGTGTTTGTGTGTGTGTGTGTTAATTTCTAAACATGGAATTGGGATGCGGACTGATAAAGGATATTTTCTAATTCACGAATTTATTTACACATGAACATCTTGTGAAGATGCTCATCATAGCCATTTAAGTATTAAAACAGTAAGTAAACAAAAATCCCACCTTCCCTGAAAAGAATGAGATCAGAGATTGGTATAATGAAGATCTCTAATACATGTGAACATTAATAAAAATTTGTGTATGAAGCATCATTCCTATCCTTTGCAACACCATTTGAGAGGGTTTTACTCACATTTTATACTCCTAATATAAATTTTGATAAACATGTAGCATTCTAGCAATCAGATGTGTTTTTTCTCTCACCCTTCTACTTCATGCTTTAACAATAGAGTTTTCTGAGTAGTAGAGCAGGGAGGTGGAAAATGTAGACTGTGAAGACTTTGTTCCTGGTTTGACCTGAACTTTTGCCACTTACTGGTTGTAGGATCTTGGGCAGATCAATCTCTCTAAGGCTCAATTTCTCATTAATAAGATCGGAATAAATCTGTTGTGAAGATGAAATAAAATAGTGCACCTGAAGTGTTTAGCACAGCGCCTGGCTGACAGAACCACTTGGTGAAGGTTAGCTCTTATCGTTATCATCACCATATATGGTTTTATCCTGATGTATGTTACATCTTCTCCCACTTGGTCTTTCTAGTGAACGCTTTGTCATTTTTTGCAAGTCTAGCTATGATGTCACTTCCTCTAGGAAGCCTTTTCTTACCTCCAACCCAGACATACTGATTTGTTCCTCTTGAGAGCTACCCCTTCCCCTTGTGCTTGGCTTCTGCTCCAGTACCAGGTGCCCTGCCGCGGTGGTTGTTCACTGAATCAGTCTCTCCTTTTCTAAACTGTGACCATTATGAGGAACTGTTCTTTCTTATTCATCATTGTATCCCCAGCACCCAGTGAAGTACCTGGCAGACAGTGGGTGCTCCATGGAATTTCCAACAGACACAGGCTTTGCTGCCTCTGGAATAAAATAGTCCAAGAGTGGTGAATCTGAGAATTAAGAGTGTTTAACGATAAACATTCTTCTCTCCTCCTGCTGCATCAAGTTGAGATCTGTTTCCATACTCAAGAAAAAAAGCACATCCACTCTGAAATCATGATTAAAGGGATTTTAGTGTGACACTGTATGCAACGGAGGTTAAAAGAAAATGACCCGCCTAAGAAAATGACTAGGTTCTTTGTGATAATAGAATAAACTTATAGCAAACCTTATTGATCTGGTTTGGTAAGTTATCATTTCAAACGTTTGCTCTGGGCCTCACTGCTCTTGCTGCAGGCCTCCTTGCTGCTGATATTCCCACCTTGTGATTAAGCCCTCAGTGAGGACTTACATGTAACTGCCACATGGTTTTGATTTACATTTATGATTTTAATATTCCCAAGAAGCTCTAGAACAAACCTTGATGAGTACAGAGAGTGTCCTCTAATCTCTTACCAGCAAATACGGAGTACAGTCATGTAGGGAATGAAGTTCAAACGTTGAAATGGTATAATTTGAAGTGATAGAACACTATCCAATAAAACTTTTTTTGTCTTAATTATATCATATTGAAAATATTTCTATTTGAGCCAGCTTTCTACTTTGATTATATAATTTTAAATGGAACACAAAATAATTTATAGTGGTAAGTTGACCAGTATCTCTCTAACTGGTCTGGGGCTGTGTTCTTAAACCTACAGTGCATCTTCTGTGAGAATCCTTAAAAACTAGGGCTTTTGTTTTGATGATAGTCTGAAAATTAATCTAAGCACCCTCTGAACCGCCTTGTATCTAAACAGCGTGCTTGCATTCCTGTTGGTTGGTGTCAAATGATCCCAACTTCCAAGTCTGGGCTAAGGAGGAAGACCAGAGGCTGCGGCCAAAAGACATTCCCAGTATACAGAGGAAAGGGCCTGCTCCACCTGGAAAAGCCGTGCCTTGGCAGTCGGCACTGCATGCATGTTCCCGAAGGTGATTCAGTTATGGCAAAAGCACATAAATTTGTCACATTAAAATAATGCTATTAATTGTATTTTATTTGTTTTGTAGTTTTATTTGCATTGAATTTGAAATTTTGTTTTCATTTGATAGTTGCTTACAAGAATAGTAAGCATAAGGCATTTAGTCTTAATTTACACATATTTAAGTAACATTATAATTTTTTAATGTATTGCAATATTGTGTCTTGAGTTTTTTTCCTTCTAATTCTTTGAAAGCAAGCCATGTAATTAGTCCATTTTGGGAAATGTTATAATGGGTCCTATTTATGATGCTGATTTTTTTTGGAAGAGTTTATGACCTAAGAGCCCCTTATTATATGGCAACGCTGCATGCAGTAGGTGTTCAAGAAACCCTTAATGATCTGAGGAGGGCCCTGGGTTCTTGCCCTCACTCTGCACTTGCTTGCTGGGCAACTGAGAGCCAGTTGTGGACTAGGTTCCTTTTCTGAGTTGGTGCTTGGATTTAAGGATCTCTTTAGCTCCTTCCATCTCCAAAATTTGAGTCTACAGACCCTGCAGATTTCTGCCATTTGTTTATTTTTCCGCTGCATCACCCAACCTGACCCATAAAATTGGATTTTTTTTCAACTTCTTAGACATCACTGACAACACTGCCATATTTGAGTTCATTTCATCAGTTTTCTTGAAACATGAACTCACCTCTCTTATTGGAAGTTGTAGAGTCTATTTTTTTTCCTTGAAAGAAAAATTTAAAAGAAAGCATTTAACCCAGACCTTTGGGTATACAGAACTAATATATCCCTTTGAAAGGACTTTTCTTATCTCCAGCAGAGGCAGCTGGATGGAATGCTGGAGAAGGCTAACTGTTCCCTTCCTCCCTCTGTTCTATTAATCGGCGTGAAATCTCTCTAGCACTACGACAGACCTGGGACCTGATCCACAGCCTTGCACACCCTTGTGTTGGGGCTTTGGGAGAGCTGAACAACTCACTAGGGCAACACAGTTGTGGCACCTCGGGTCAGGCACTGTGCTTCATAGGGCCCGCTTGTTTGAGCAGTCTTAAACCCCAGATTATCAGGTTCCCTCGTCTCTCAGGGTGGGACCTGCAGAGCTAGAGGGAAGATAAAGAGACAGAGGGAGTGCTTTCGAGATGGCGTAGATGGAGTAGAGGGAGCCCCCAGCTAAATGCCTAAGCAGCCATCAGAAGTTCCTGAATAAACGGCCCATTTAAGAAAATTCCTCTCTAATGTGTGATTAATTCAGGCTATTTTGTGCGGCGGGCAGATTGGAAAAGGGGAATGTAATCTTATAATAACTTTTCGGTTGATGGGCTGTAGGTGAACTCAGGTTTGATTTGAAGCAAAAAACCATGCCGTGAAGAAAAATGTTTATAGTTGCCATTTGGTTTAAAGAGCCCTGGGGCTCCCATCTTTATTATGAAATATTGTATTAGAACAAAAATATTTAGTTGCACTTCTGTAAATTAAAATCTAGTTTCTCCTTAGGCTTATGATTTGAAGCTAAGTTTCTGACTGAAGTGAGATAATTGAAAGGAAAACAGAAGCAAGAGAATGATAAATGTGGCCCATAGCCTTGGCATACGGAAAATCCCCAGCTATTTTTCTTCTGCTCAGCAGAGACTGTAGATTTATCATCAGGACCGCAAACATATTCAAGGGGGGCAAAGAAAGAAGTTACAGCATCTGTCACAGGGAAGCAAAGGAATATTCTTATAGGGATATTCCATTTAAAGAATTGCTTTTATTGTCCTTTGAGTTGCTTTTTGTTCGTTTAGTGAGCTACACTGAGTTCAAAGATAGCTCTGCCCTTACAACACTCGGAGTATGAAGTGATATTCTTGGCACCTTGACACAGTGGGCTGAGATAGTAATTACATCATCCGTACCTGTCAGAAGCTGGGCCCCCGAGTGGAGGGGCTGGTGAGGATGAAAGACTCAGCAACTCTAATTAACTACCACTCACTCAATGGTCTCTGACTATATAAATTGTACTGACTTCATGGAGCCTGTAGAAGTAGATCAGATGAATGGTGCCATAATAGGGGAGGAAGTCAAAAAGCATTTATTTTTATACATAGAAATATTAAGAGGCAGTGACAGTTTAAGAATAGATGTAAATATTTAACAACACAAGCTTTGTTTGTGAGAAACAATAGAAAGTCAAATAACGGTTCTAGTTGATTATTCCTTTCAGCTCCAAACTCTGCTGTCAAGTAATTTTGTTGTTATTTCCTTCTCCACTTGCCCCACTGAAGAAAAAGAAGAAATTAGTCAGGTTTGTGTATTTCAAATCGATACTGTTAATTTGCTGACTTCATTTTAATGAGTTGAAGAGCGATTGAAGCAGGGCCCTCCTTCCCTGAATGCACTGGGTTGCTGGTACTCTTACAGAAATAGTACACTCTTTTCTGGGATTCTTTGGTATATGAATAATTCTTTTATATTTCACACTTATCAGTACCATAGGTTTAATTTCACGCAAGACTTCTTTTTTCTAAATGGTTTTAAGTAGTTTCTTTGGGCTAAATTCTGAGCTCCTTTGCACCCACAACCTGATCGAAGAGGAGCATGACACATGTGTGAGGAAATCACGGCCTCTGCTCGGCCTCTGTGCATTGGCAAGAGGTGCTAAAGCTGCTCCCAGAAACCATGTCCCTTTATCTTAGTTTTGCTATTTCCTTACTTTTTCCCCTCCTGGTCTGTTCTGAAAGTGTAGGTGAAGATGAAGAACTTTGGCAGTCTAATCAAGCCAAGCTAGGTGGTCAGTCTCCCAGCTCCCTTCACTCGGGAGGAAGAGCCAGTGTGTAAGTGACCAGTGCAGACCAAGGGGGACCAGAGCCCTGTAACTGTGAGGATCAAAACGTGGTCAGCATCGCTCTGCTCCACAGGTTCTGTAGGGCATGATTGTTTAAAATATATAGGTGATATGATCCTCTTTTTAATTAAAATCTTATATAAAACCTCAATGCTGAGCATTCTCCTCCTCCCCCTGTGTAGCCTCATTCCTTCCAAGCTCAGGCTCTGGCGAGGGGTGGGGTTCAGGGCTCCCACCCTCATTAGCCAGAGCAGCAATGCCATTATCTCCTCTGTTGTAGTTTCATATGGAAGTTCTCATGTGAAGAATCTCGTGGCTTAAAGATGTTTTAAAATCACTGCTCTAGAACAATGATATACATGACTTTTTAGAATTGTGCATCTCATTTAGTAAAAGACGTTTTTGAGCACACTCTCAATACATTTATTTTTCTATACATGTAGCACTTTACCAACATATTATATGCATTTAAAATGGCCAGAAATTGGTTACCTAAAAGTGCGTTAAGTAGAAGTTGTAATATTTTCTCCCTGTACCCTGGTGGGTCATCTGTGTGTGCTTGCCCTCCATTTCGGAGACCATTCCTAGAGTTATATTCATGTATTCCTAGTAGACTGATTACTATCACAGTAGCCTCAAAGTCTTGGTGACTTAACACAATAAACACACACACTCTCCTTGTCCAGCTTCAGCAGGTGCAGGGCTCTGTCCCTGCAGGAACCGGGGCCTTTTCCTTGGCGTGGCTCTGCCATTTCCCAGGAGCTCGTCCTCCTACACCTCTAGCTGGGAGATGGTTCCAAAGGTAGTGCCATGAATTGGGGTGTGTACGTGAGGGGGCGGTTATGCACCAAATCTGCAAACGGCCTTTGTTACTTCCTTCCCTATTTCACTGGCCGGAGCTCAGCCACATGGCCACATCTGGGGAAAGCTGTGAAATGTGTTCAGCGGCGGGACCAGGAGGAAAGCAGGGTTTGATGAATTTCTGCAGTGCTCTCGCCACCAGAATGAATGCTACACTGAAGGAGCTATTATCTTTTGCTCCGGTCAAGTGTCTCCTTGACTTGAAGTCTCACTGTTACTTTTAGTTTGTTGATTGAGGCATTTAGAGAAGCTGGTATGTGCCTGTTTTTCACTAAGAGATAATGTTCTGCTGATTGTAAGAAAAATCCATCTGAGGGGCTCACGGAGGAGGGTTTTGTTTTTCTCATGTCGTAAGAAGTGTGGGAGTAGGCAGCCCAGAGCTGGTGGAGCCTGCTGGAGGGGGTCATCTTTCCAGCTCCCATTTCAGTGTTCTTGTCTCTGGGTTTTATAGTCATTGTCACCAGATGGCTGGTCTTGTTTGTCTTCAAACAAGATGAAGGATGGAGGGCAAAATGCAAAATGCAAATGTCAGTTGAGTCTGTCCCATTCAGCAAGTCTCCAAGAGGCCCGTTCTGGTGGAGTTCATTCCTATCTTCTTGACCATCACTGTGTTCTATGACTAACATATCCAGCCATTGCTGCAAGAGTATCTGGGAAATGGATTATTTTAAGCTGGGCATATTGCCAATATGAAAAAATTAGGGGTTCTATTCCTTAGAAAAGAAAGCTTACTATCTGCATCCATTTGGTAGTTTAAAAATCTCTGCCTAAGTCTTGCCTTGTGAAAGGAGGCTTTATGCTACCAAGCAGAGTGTATTCCAAGGCCTAAGTTATGCTTTTCCAATTTTTTGTCAAGCTCAAGCTGGCTACTATGATCTCTTATAATGGGTGTTCTAAACTAAGCAGTATTTTCTTTGAGGTTGAAATTCTTTACTTGTGTATTTCCTCTTAGTTAACTATAATATAAACTTTTTTTATAATATAAACTTTTCGAAACACATTTTCTAGTTAACAGAAACACAAGAATTTAAACCTCACTCTTGTGTTGACTACCGAATGTGTGACACAGAGTAACAGGGATACACCTGCTAATCGTGTTCCCCAATACTGATCTCTGCAACAATCCAGTTCTTCAGGAAGCATGTGCTTGGCATTAGCTTATATTCTCTACACAGGTCTTGTTATTACACATTTAGAGAATATGCAGGACTAACAATGACATGAAGAAATTTTTGCCACCCTAATTGACATTGCTACTTGGAGGCCCTGTTCGATATGACTTTGGTGGCAGGGGAAAGTGTGTCTCTTTTAAAAACCTGAGAATAAGCTCCTTAGCAGACTTTGAGAGATATATGATCTTCCTCCCAGTTTTTGTTTTTTGTTTTTGCCCTAGCTGCTAGGAAGCTCAGAGCCTATTTAGTGCTCATGTGAATAATGCCTTATTTCAGATTCCTGATAAAATTTCTTCCTTTTTTTCTCTAAACAGCTTCTAATACCTTTTCTTAATTTCACTTTTAATCATCTGCTGTTCTGTATGGATCATAAGCTGCCTTTTGAATTATAGACAGAGTAGTAATGACAAAGTAAAAATAAATGAGGAAAATCCAGATTATTTATTAATGTCTTTCTTATTCTATCAAAATCCTTTCCTTTGGTGGGGAGTAATTTAGGCTGTCAAATTTGTTTTAAAGTCTTTGGAGTACAGAATGGCAGTTTCACTTTGGAAGTAAATAAATAACCTACATTCTTCAATCTGTTCATCTTTCTGCATTTTAACTAGAGTTTAAATCTTTAGGGGCGTTGGCATGAATGAGTAATTACCACCAAAATGAATGGTGGTGATGTTTATTACTATGATGGTCCTTCTTTTATTTGAACTCTCAGAGGAAAGCCACATTTATCTCAGTCATAGAATTTGGAAAGGTAGGGGCATTAAAATTTTCCCTTCTTTCAAAATAGGGAATTTTAGATGTGACAGGTAATAAGTTATGCTCAAGGAAACACAACAGTGGTGTTAATTGGGAATGTAATTGAACTATAATAGGTACCAGGTGGGAGAAGAGTTCATATAGTAGATGCTCAAAACATGTCTGTTGAATGGATGAATAAGAAACAGCCTTATTGCTGACATTTTTAGTCATCTGGATAGTCCCAATCCACAAAGACTTTAGGAACAATAAGACACATGTTCTAATGACACTCACATAGACAAATCTTGTCCATCAGGTAGGATGCATGCAATACAGTGGTCCTGTGATAGGACTGTAGCAGGAAGGGGGTCCTTTCCAGGTCTGGTACACCATACTTTTACTCCTTTCCCCTGGGGGTTACCGAAGGGTCTATATATAGTGCTACTGGAGGTGCATGCACTGGCCATAATGATAAAACAAGACTCCTGGTAAGATGCTCCTACCTCTGGCCGTTCAGGATATACTACTGTGACCTTTGGGGACCACTCTGCTGTTATTCCAGGAATACACAGGAGGCCAGCTTCCAGGCCTTGTCCCCAAGGTGCCAGGAGAGCCAGCCATCGATGGTCCATGTGTTGAAAGGTCCAAGGCCACGTCCACTCAATGGAGTCTCCGAGATTCAGTGCAGTTGGTGCTGGCAACAAGATGTTATTCTGGTGGCCGAACCTTGGCTTCAGTGAATCTTCCTTGGTTTGTACTTGCAGTTGTATAGGAGATGCACCCATATGTGTTAACATGTCTGCGGGGCTCAGGGCTCCCTTTCGGGGTCTCTCGTTCAAGTGCCGTAGCACGGTCCATAAGCGGACTGACCATCCCCGCAGACTATTGGTATCTGACTTTGGTCCGGATTTTAACAAGCCCTTGTGCCTCTCTATCATGCCTGCTGCAGTAGGATTGTATGGCACATGAAACTTCCATTTAATTCCCAGCGGTCGCACCCACTCTTGTGGTGTATGTCCAGTAAAATGGGTGCCCTGATCACTCTCAATTACCTGTGGTCAGCCATAGGCAACAAAGAGACGCTCCAGGCCTCTTCTGGGCGTCTGCTGGTCTGCACCAGTAGTCATCAACACCAGTAGGTCATGTTGACAGTATGTTCCCTTGATAGGATGTGATGTAACTGATGCTTTACTTCCGTGATCTTCCTCCCCCAAACACAAGGCTAATCATGTGGAAAACATCAGCCAAATCCCAACTGAGGACATTTTACAAAATACCTGATTAGTTCCCCTCAAAACCGTCAAGATCATTAAAAACAAAGAAACTCTGAGAAACTGTAACAGCTAAGAGGAGCTTAAGGAGATGTAAAGAGTAAATGTAGTGCGGCATCCTGGATGGGATCCCAGAACAGGAACAGGGCATTTAGTTAAAAACTAAGGCAATCTGAGTGAAATATGGGCTTTGGTTAATAAGAATGTATCAATATCCGTTTATTAATTGCAATAAATAAGCAATACTAGCATAAGATGTTAATAATAGTGGAAAGTGGGTGTGGGATATGAGGGAACTCTGTTCTAACTTTGCATTTTTTTTTTTTGGTAGACTTAAAACTGTTCTAAAAAGTAAAGTTTACTTTTAGAAAAAGGCAAGGTCACAGAGCTGGTAATGAACATAGCCAGGGTTCACGTCCCTGTGATCTAACTATATTCCCTGCTGTTAACCTCTGAACCACCAGGTGAGGTGTTCCTTAAGGCTGTTCTTGGAAGATAGGACAACATTCCAAATTCCAGGGCTCAAACCTGGCCCAGTAAGGGCAGATCTAGGCCTGACTCCTGGCAGTCTTAATACCACAGAGGACCAATCTGGAAGACCTCCAGTTGTCACAGAGCACTATAGGAACGATTTTCTAACCAGGCTGGGTCAGAATTGTAGGCAGGGGTTAATGGGGTGTCAGGACACTCCCCACACTCAGACCTGGGTTGGTCTGAGGCTGCAAGTGAAGCAAGTTCCCCAACAACTCATGCTGAAAGAGGGGAAGGGCTCACTGCTGAGGCCTGGATGGCACTTTCCTCGGTCTCCTCCTGTTGAAACTGCACCTATGAATTCTACTATCCTTGTCCCCCCTAAACTATTCTGATCCTCCCAAAACATTTACCTTGGCAGTATGAAGTCAGCAGTGGAAGGCATGGGCTTTAGAATGGATGGGCAGGCATCCTGGCGCTGCTGGGCACGGTTTGTGACTCAGGCCAGGTATTCAACCTCTTAGATGTCCAATTTCCTCCTCTAAAAATGTGATAGAAATTCTTACCTCTTAGAGTTATTGTGAATAATGAAAGAGAAAGATGAGAATGAAAGCACCCAGCTCAGTGCGTGGCACGTAATAATACTAAGAGTTAGTTTCTTTTTCTCCTTCCCTTTGTCCTCTTTATGGGTCATAACTCGTTTCTGATGTCATTAGTAAGTGCTGGTTTCAGTCTTTTCTATTAGTTAAATATGACCGTGTTCCTACAAGACCATGCTCTTTGATGGGAAGAATCATGTTTAATTCGTCTTTGTGTTTCCAGTGTCTGAAACAGAGCAGGATAGGTTCTGAACAAATGATCAATTTAACTGAATTGAATTGAATTAAACTAAATTGAAAAGGCTGGGTGTTCTTCGAATGATGCTTACTTTTAGGGAATTAGATAAAAGTGGGTAAGCTTATCTGATGATCTATGGAAGCTGCCTAAGACTTTCTTTGTACCTAGGTAGATATTGTCTTGACAAACAAACTGACAATATTTTCATTGGTTGATGAAGGACTTTGATAATCAACTGTTAATAAAATGTTTCTAAGTTAAGAGAAATCAGCTCACCCCTACACTGGTGCCCCTGTATCAGCCTGGGCTGATCCAGCGTGGGGGGCAGAAAACAAAGGCAAGCCAAACACTGGTGATTAGCACAGATGGGCTGGCCAGTGGGCCAGTGGTTGATGACCCCTAGCTGGAAGCCCTGGGCAGATTCACTTGGCTACTAGCCACAGAAGGCACTGATGCTATGTTTTGACCCCTGTGAGGCACAGAGTTAGAGGGCCTCATTGAGGTGAGGCAAATGGGCATGATGCTGACATGCTTCTGCTAATTTGGTAACAGCATTTCATGCAATTGATAAGCATGCTTTGAGTACGTGTTGTTAGCAAAGCATCATCACCGACAAGTGGATATGATCTCCAAGCCATGGTTCATCCAGAGCCAGTTAGTGCCTTCTCCATTATCCAGTGAGTGAACCAAGTTTCCACCTTACAGAGGGATTTGGTGGGCTCTGAGTAGGACATAGGCTTTGGGGTTCTGGCGCCACTGACCACTTTGGACCAGGTAGCTCATCTCTCTGTGTCCCAGTTAATGCCGCTGTGTATTATTTTGATTCTTAGTTGCGGTGAGTACTCACAACAGTGCTTTATAAAGGCTCCTAGCACAGTGCCTGGCGCAGCCCTTAGGAAACTGGCTGTTTTAGATCTTGGCAGTGCTTATTCCTTTAGTCATGAAGCAATCTGTTTGTGTTTCAGGATCGAATTTACTTCCTAGTTGTGCTATTCTCGTGGTGAACATCAGTTTCACGTGATTTATGTTTATTAATGCTCTAGGAATGGAAAGGCTGGTTGTTCTTGGACATGGAAGGCCTAGTACATTTAGTTGTTAGTCAAGAAGAGGGTGCTAATTAGAGAATTTTATCAAATCTGTATCAGTAATTACAAAATATAGCTTGAACTATTATTATCATGACTCTAAAGGAAAGTCACGTTATTGATAGCATGCTTATTAACTCGGTGGGAATGACACTTAATTAAAAACCAGTGGGAGGCTGCCTTTGGGTTTTCTATACAATGTGAACCAAAGCGTTTGCTGCAATGCGGAAGTGTGGTAATAAATGCCTCTCATTTAATCTGGCAGTTCTGTAACTCCGCAGTGCTTATTTATGTGATAGATGGTTATCATTGATCTCTCATAAGTTATTACTACTGTCCATTTAAAAAGAGACCTTGGTCACTTTTATTATAGTGTATTTGAAAGACTGTAGAGGGAAATATTGGAAAGCATTGCTTCCTGGTTACCATCTTCATAAACCTATAAAGTAACTCAGAAAATGTTTTTTCATTTCATTTTGGCTGAATAGACCATTTCCTAGTGAGATGATTCTGTTTTGTTATCAAGCAGAGGTACATGTTAAAATTCATGGGACAATAAGCAGAGATAGCCAGAGAATAAATTCATAAGAGAAATTTTGGAGTCTGTGAGTTTGAAGTACATTCCAAGACTGAAAATTGGTAATAACAG
The DNA here is from genome assembly GCA_032199065.1 of Smutsia gigantea. NCBI lineage: Eukaryota > Metazoa > Chordata > Mammalia > Pholidota > Manidae > Smutsia > Smutsia gigantea. The sequence goes on from JAVSCE010006182.1 coordinate 84,868, forward strand.
ATTAGAATTGGTTGTGGATATATTTATATATGAACCAGATGAATGGCTAGAAATCTGGACATCAAGAATTAATTTCAGACTGTTTATATCATTTCACGTAAAACAGATAAGAATATTCCTATTCATTTGATAAAGGGAATGAACTTAGAAATACGATTTTCCTCTCTAGTTATCTGGGAGTACATGGCGGAGTTCACAAATACTTTTCTAGTAATGTTTGTTGGAATGGAATTTCTCTACAAGTGCAGTTTTCATCCATACACCCCACATTCTTCACTGTGTTGGCACATGAGTCCCTCGTTTCCAGACTAGCCGCTCTCCTTGTTTTGTCTTGCCTGGACTCAGGTGGGAGCGGATCTCACTGCTATTCTCATTTTGCAGCGACGCACAGTCCAGTCCACCCTGCCCAGCCATGTGGCCAGATCAGTTTTGCCAAAGATCCTTTCTGAACACATCACACCCCTTCCTCTCCCCAGATACACAGAGCGCATTTCTTCCCACAGTGACTTCAGAACAGGCTTCTTCCTCTTCATGACGTAGCCCAACTCACCCTTTCCTCCATACCTTGCAAAAATCTTCTACATCCTCCATTTTCTATCCAAATGGGGTTCACCTTGTTTCCTGAACACACATGCCCTTTGCATTCCTGCCTCTCTGCCTTTGTTTCCCCTGCTGCTTCAGGCTGAAACACTTTCTTTTTTATCCCCATCTTCATCTACTAATGCCCTGTCCACTGCGAAAATAGCTGTTAAGTGCTAACTCATGGTATGTTCAACAATACTTTTTTTTTTGCTTTTATTAGAAAAGTCATAAAACAACATTACAGATAATTTGGAAAATAGAGAAGAAAAAATTACAGCAAAGTCTATGGTGTAATTAATAGTGCCATTTTAAATTTTGGGAAAATTGTAGATTCTCATGCAGTTCTAAGAAATAATACAGAGAGATCCCGTATAGTCTTTACCCAGTTTACCTTAGTGGAAACATCTTGCATAATTATAGTTCAGTATTACAAGCAGGAAATTGGCATTGCTACAATCCATTGGCCTTATTCATATTTCACCAGTTTTATATGCAGTCATTTTAATGTGTGTGTCTGTGTGCACAAGTGTGCATGTGGGTGGTGCACGTGTGTATTTAGTTCTGTGTGATATTTTCACATGTATAATGTTGGTGTGACTCCTGCCAGAGTCAAGACACAGAGCAGTTCTATCATAAGGATCCCTAGTCGCCCTTCCATAGCCACAGCCACGTCCCTCCCTAACCCTCCCTAATCTCTGGGAACCACTAGTCTGTTTTCCAGCTCTATACTTTCGTCATTTCAAGAATGTTATAGGGAAATAGAATCATACAATAAACAGCAACCTTTATAATTAGAGTTTTTCAGTTGTTTGCTGGGAAGTTTGTGATGTAGGCACCTCTTCTGTCTTCCTCATTTTCAAGACAGTCTATGCTGCTCTCTGTTGCTTTACAATGGAGGCCATGCAGAGATAGTATGTGATGGAATTTAAGTTCCTGGGAGTTGGCAGAAGTTTTAGGGAGCACTTTGACTTCCAAAGAGCACAGATTTGGTGGATTTTTGAGTCCATCATATGTAGATCTCTGAGGGGCAGAGGGGCACATTGCACTAGACAATACTCGACATGGAGTGCATCCTCGCCACAACACATGCCCTGTCCACTGGGAAAAGCAGCTTAAACACTGTGTAAGCTCAGCCTCCTCATCTGTAAAATGGGAATGATAATAATGTCAACCTCATAGGGTTGAAGTAAAGATGAAATGTTTCTGGCACATAGGGTTTGAAACATAGTAGCTTCTTAGATGTTGACTATTTAACAGGAATCTGTAGAACTGCTGTATGCCAGGAGGTGCTGGGAATCAGAGACAGTGCTGCGCAAGACCCACTTTCAGTTAAGTAGCATGTGTTTTCAGACAACATTTGGAAGCAGGACTAGAGCATGATCTAGTTTGATCTACTTTACAAAAGTAGAAATTTTCAGTAGAATCATACTCTGGCTAAGATCGTTTTTATAAACCCAAAGTATCCCTCCTTTGTTACCATTTAGCAATCCCTTCCATGTTGTTCATTAACAAAGATTGCCATCCCTTGCCCAGGTGCTAGAGAATAGGAAAAAGTCTTGCATAGCACCTTTAAAATCATGTAGTCTATAGCTTTACTGGGTGATCTTTTTTTAGAAGGCACACCATTCAAGTAGCAGCACTCAGCTGGATGTTAATTCTATCTTTGTTCATACATTCTTAGGGAAAAATTAAATTTAGACTAATGATGAAAGACATATGCAAACTTAGTAAGTATTATTGTAATAAATACCTGTTAGTGCCTTTCTTATTTTAAATTTCACATTTTATCAATCAGTGCTTAATCTTTTCTATTTTGTTAACTTATGTACCAGGCAGCCCCACATTCTATTGCCTGTTCCCTTCTCCTGTTTGATCAAAGCCATTAATTATCGCCTACCTTTTAGAAGAAAAATGTTAATTGCTTTTTTGATCTTTAGCTCCTTCATCTGTAAATTAGAACTAAAATCTAACTTTAACCTCAGGATTATTCTGGGGAACAGATATGGTAGAATATGTGACAGAACTGGTAAAAAGCAAAGCGCTTACAAATGTGAGATATCATGAGAACAGCAAAGAGAAATGAGCACACACTTGGGTCCAGACTGTCCTGGGTTCAAATCCCAGCTCTGCCACCTTGTGCTGGTTATGTGGCTTGGAACAAGTAACTTAACTACTTTGCACCTCAGTTTCCCGACATGTCAGACAGGAATGCCATTACATATGCATCTGGCTCTCTTAAAAGTTCTGTTCTGGTTACTCTCCATGTGCCCTTCCTCCCTGCCCCAATCCTTCCTCTGCCTTTCTTTGTGCCTTGAGAATCTGATCCCTATGGGTGCATCACCCAGGCTCCCTTGCCAGTTGGCTGCCAACTGAAGTTGGCCAGTGGGAGGCACTGGCAGATCAGAGGTGATAGGAAAGAGACGCTGGGCACTTCTTTGCTTTCCCAGCTTCAGTGCCTAGTCTCAGGCAAGGATTGTGTCCTTAAACAGCTCCCTGCACAGCCCCTCCCTGACATGTGCAGTTCTCTCTGGGCTCCATTATCGTCTCCTGGGGCAGGTGGGAGTGGGGGTGACAAGTTCCCTGTTGCTAGTCTCTGGGTGCCTCCCTTAACCCGGTCTGTACTCTGTACCCTTCATCAAGGTCTTTTCCTGGGAACCAGCTACACTGATTATTATTCCTGTTGAATAATAATCAGGCAGGAAGGGATTACACTGAAACATAAATGAACATTATATAGCTTTGGGTCTGGCACAAAATAATAAACACTTGTTTTAGGCTCTCATTTGTCCACACCGTTTTACTTTGCTTCTGTGCAGAGAGTAACTTCCATTTATTCCTCATGGTTGGAATGAAATCCACCCTTTTGCACTGATCCCATACACACAAATACAGCGGGCCTGATCCCCGCCACAGAGATGATGCCTCCACAGATTCTCCTCTGCCAGCCCATACAGCCAACCCTTAGAGCCTCGCTCCCACCCCAGTTGGTAAACTGTAACTATGTGTACTTAGTGCTGAAGATCACGTGATACTTAGCCTAGCCTCTACTGGAGTTTTTATAGTCTGCTTTTCGATTGAGAGCTTTTGTTGTTGTTTTGTAAGACCTAGACTCTGAACTAAAAGGTACCTGGGCTTATATCCTTCAACTTCCTTCCAATCTCAACAGAGTCACGGCAGATGGATATCTAGGCCTTTCAAGCCCTAGATAATTAAGGAATATGATTTGGAGAAAAAATAAAAACAAGCTCACCTCCTGCCCCCATGATATCTAGATGTGAATTGAGATGCTGTCATTTGAAGGTCTTTTTAGTTAGGTCTTTCTTCTTCCTTTAAATGATTGAGCACAATTAACTTGATTAATCTCTTTTGGTGATCACAAATGATTTTTATATTATATAATTTCCAGGAGGAAAAAGGTTGGCAAATAATGAAGTTATATGATCAGAGACAAAGAATACGATTGCCAGTTGATTGATTAGTATATGATCGATCGGGATCTAACTAGTCTGTTTCCTGCCTTTGGATGTTTAGATTCCTGGGATTTTAGAGATGGCAGGGGACTTCCTGACTACCAATTAATTCCTCCTGCTTACAGACAAGGCAACTGAGGCCCAAAGTCAGGAACTGACTTGTTTATCTGGAAAGATGTTGTTTTTAGTTTTCAAAGATGGTGAATTCAAAAGCGTAATCTTAAGTGTGTCTATTGACTACTGGACCTTGAGTACAGAGAAATGTTCCATTTCCACTGACTCCTTTGGAAAGAAAAACAGAAGTGGTAGCATGCTGACCCATATGACCCTCAATTTAACAGTGAGAAGAAACTCCTGATGGGCATTTGGGTATTTATGTGCACTTGCTTTGCTTTTGTTTTTTGCTCACGAGCTCTGAGAACTATCTTTGGTTTCAGTTTCCTGTACATTTGTATTTGTTCATCCTTTTATTATTATTTTTTTCTTTAAAGCACTATTTTTGGCCTATCCATGTCATTTGCTTGTGTGAAAAATTATAAATTTAATAAAAAAAGAGAAGTATGCAAGAAAAGCAGAGCCCTTTTATTCATCAGGTATTGCTGACATCAGGTCCAGGTCACATGAGGTTCTCAGAGGAAGCAAAACAGATTGAGTGAGACCTGTAAAAGAAGTATTTGGCTCCAAAATTCTTAGATACCCTTCAAAGATGAAATTAGTAAATATTTAATTAAACATCTAGAAATACCATTATGTCAGCTTCATTAAGTGTTCAATTTAGTGTGTATGAGAATTTCATTATATTGTATAACAATTGAAGGTGAGATGTTCTCCTTTTATATGTTCCCAAGTATGCATGATAATTGCCAAGGAATCACTGATATACTAAATTAAATGAAATTTGGAGTCAAACATTTTTCAAGGTAAAATTGTAAATTAAATATTTTCATGTTCATGTTTATTTTCATTTTCCTGCAGAGAAAGTTATATTTAATGTGTGATGTGGGTGCGTTATGATATTATTTATGTCATGTGAGCTGAGGCCTCTAAGAGTATCAAAATACATAGGATCTGGAAGGGACTCAAAACGTGGGCAGGGATGACAGGGGAAGTGGGAAAAACATTCTGTAGTTTGCTAGAGTGGGGTTCTCTAACAGTGCCCCACTGATGTTAAAGTGACAGTAGGGTGGAAGGGGTTTGTGGTCACTGTCTCTGCTGGCAGAGTATATGAGTTACCTATTGCTGTGTAACAGATTGTCACATAGCTCAGTAGCTTAGAACAACACCAGAACCCCACTTCTACAAAAAGCCTATACATCCTCCTTCCAGTGGCCTTTTCTGTCCTTCCTCGCACCCTCAGCACATTTGGCTTGCTAGCACGGATGGTTACTATTTCCCCAAAATGTGACATAAACTTGCCTTTTTTGGCAGTAGTCCATGCAGAGGAGGCACCCCACTCCTGTAAGAAAAAATTACCTGTACCTCGTTCCATTCCCTTGTGTCTTTATGAGCAATTGGGAAACTGTTCTTATAAAGCCACAAAATTCATGAATTCAGAGCCAATAATGACCTTATTTGTTATCCAGCACAGATTGCATTTTCATGCTAATAGGGGGCAATACTGTGTCAGCCCAGGGTTGTAAGAGTTGTAGGGATTTCAGTCACTAAGGCAAGCCCACTTGGGAAGATATTTGGGCACATTATGACAAATGCAGCTGTAAGAAATTACATTTGTAGGACAGTTAACTTGTGCTCATGGGAGCAGGAAACTCTGGCCAAAAAGAAAAGACTGTCTTCTGGGAATTTTATGAAGCCAATTGAACTAGTGCTTATCTTTATGCCTTTGGCAGCTCTGCTGACTGCACCATCTTTCAACTCATACTTTCTCCTAGATTTTTAATCTTTTCCTTTGGATGTGGCATTTCTTGCAAGGTTTACTTGGTATCTGTTTCTGGTCTCCCCATAACTGTTTTCCTTTCTGGATAAGGTTTCCTTGTGTCACCCATACTTTCCTGGCATCTGATCTCAGCCTGACCCTAATTTTGACCTAGCTATCCCCTCTAGGCACTGAAAGTTATAGGGACTTTACCTCAATGTGCAACCACATGCTGGAAATAATTGGACTGTGTGATTAAGACAGCATTGCTAGCTACTGAAACAAAATCTCAGCAGCTTAACACCGTAAGAATTTATTTCTTATTGACACAACAGGGTAATGCAGGCATTTCTGGTCAAGCGGCTCTCCCATAGATGCAGTGATGTTGGGACCCAGGCACCTGCCATCTTGTGGCCCAACCATCTTTAACACACAGTTTCCTCCATCACTATGTGTATTTGCATCAAGCCATTGAAAGGGAAATGTTGTGCATAAAAGATTTTATAGGCTGAGCTTGGAGTAATGCTCATCACTTCCCACTTTGGCTACACCCAAATGCAAGGGAGTCTTGGAAATGTGATCTAAGTGACAGGAAGATGGGGGAAATCTAGCTAGCAATTTTTGCCACGTGGAACCTTTGGCATCTATGAAACTATGCCCATATGCATGTCAGGAAAACTAAGTGGGCAGCACCTTGAAGAAAAGGACAGTAACCAATGGTTTATTTTTTGAACATTTATGCAGAACTTATGTTCCAAATACTGTTCTAAGAGCTTTTCAGATAATAACTTGGGTAATTCTTAAACGACTCTGTGGAGTAGGTCCTGTTATTGTCCTTATTTACAGATGGCCACACCAAGGAACAGAGTAGTAAGAGGAGTGTTCAAGGTAATAGCACACCAGTACGTGGCAGGCCTAACGATCTGAACCCAGGCATCTTGGCTTCAGAGTCTTACGCCTCACCCCAATGCTACATGGACTCTCCATCCTCATCAGCATGGGGACTCTTTCATCAAGATAAAATATTTTTATTGATAAGGAATGTTTATTTTACTGTAGTATAGTTGATATACAATATTTTGTGTGTGTGTTTTCTTTTTTCATTATTATTTTTTTATGACAATATCACTGATATAAAATCTTATGAAGGTTTCACATGAACAACACTGTGGTTACTACATTCACCCATATTATTGAGTCCTCCCACCACAGTCACTGTCTATCAGCATAGCAAGATGCCACAGAGCCAATACTTGTCTCCTCTGTGCTAAACTGTATTCCCTGTGACCACCCCACACCACGTGTGCCAATCATAATGCCCCTCTGTCCCCTTCTCCCTCCCTCCCCACCCATTATCCCCAACCGCTTTCTCTTTGTTAACCGCTAGTCCTTCTTGGGTTCTGTGAGTCTGCTGCTGTTTTGTTCTTTCAGTTTTTGTTTTGTTGTTATACTCCACAGATGAGTGAAATCATTTGGTACTTGTCTTTCTCTGCCTGGCTTATTTCACTGAGCATAATACCCTCTAGCTCCATCCATGTTGTTGCAAATGGTAGGATTTGTTTTCTTCTTATGGCTGAATAATATTCCATTGTGTATATGTACCACCTCCTCTTTATCCATTCATCTACTGATGGACACTTAGGTTGCTTCCATGTCTCAGCTATTGTAAATAGTGTTGCAATAAACATAGGGGTGCATATGTATTTTTGAATCTGAGATCTTGTTTCCTTTGGGTAAATTCCTAGGAGTGGAATTCCTGGGCCAAATGCTATTTCTATTTTTAGTTTTTTGAGGAACTTCCATATTGCTTTCCACAATGTTTGAACTAATTTGTATTCCTACCAGCAGTGTAGGAGGGTTCTCCTTTGTCCATATCCTCACCAGTATTTGTTGTTCCTTGTCTTTTGGATGTTGGCCATCATAACTGATGTGAGGTGATATCTCATTGTGGTTTTAATTTGCATTTCCCTGATAATTAGCAATGTGGAGCATCTTTTCATGTGCTTGTTGGCCATCTGAATTTCTTCTTTGGAGAAGTGTATGTTCACATCCTCTGCCCATTTTTTACTCAGGTTATTTGCTTTTTGGCTGTTGAGGCAGGAGTTATTTCTATATTTTGGATGTTAACTCCTTTTCAGATATGTCGTTTATGAATATATTCTCCCATACTGTGGGATGCCTTTTTGTTTTACTGATGGTGTCCTCAGCCGTACAGGAGCTTTTTAGTTTAATGTAGTCCCATTTGTTCATTTTTGCTTTTGTTTCCCTTTTTGGTAGTTTTTTGATTACCAATTCAATTTCATTGCTGGTAATCGGTCTGTTCAGATTTTCTGTTTCTTCCTGGGTCAGTCTTGGAAGGTTGAATTTTTCTAGAAAGTTGTCCATTTCTTCTAGATTATTCAATTTGTTAGCATGTAATTTTTCATAGTATTCTCTAAAAATTCTTTGTATTTCTGTGCTCTCCATAGTGATTTTTCCTTTCTCATTTCTGAGTGCACACTCTCTTTTTTTCTTGATAAGTCTGGCTTAGAATTTATCTATTTTTTTTTATTTTCTTGAAGAACCAGCTCCTGGTTTCATTGATTCTTTCTGTTCTTTTATTCTTCTCGATTTTATTTATTTATGCTCTGATCTTTTTGTGACCCTCCTTCTACTGACTTTGGGCCTCAGTTGTTCTTCTTGTTTTAGTTTCATATGGGAATGTTCTTCTTTCCTGAGGTAGGCCCGTATTGCAATGTACTTCCCTCTTAGCACGGCCTTTGCTATGTCCCACAGATGTTGCGGTGTTGAATTATTGTTGTCATTTGTCTCAGTATATTGGTTGATCTCTGTTTTTATTTGATCATTGATCTGTTGGTTATTTAGGACCATGTTGTTAAGCCTCCATGTGTTTGTGGGCTTTTCTGTTTTCTTTGCATAATGTTTTTCTAGTTTCATACCTTTGTGGTCTGAGAAGCTGGTTGTACAATTTCAATCTTTCTGAATTTACTGAGGCCATTTTTGTGACCTAGTATGTGATCTATTCTAGAACATATTCCATGTGCACTTGAGAAGAATGTGTTTCCTGCTGCTTTTGGGTGGAGTGTTGTGTAGATGTCTGTTAAGTCCATCTGTTCTAATGTGTTTTCAGTGCCTCTGTCTCGTTACTTATTTTGTGTCTGGTTGATCTGCTCTTTGGAGTGAGTGGTGTGTTGAAATCTCCTAAAATGAATGCGTTGTATTTTTATTTCCTGTTTAATTCTGTTAGAATATTTTTCACAAATTTGGATGCTCCTATGTTGAGTGCACGGATATTTATAATGGTTATATCCTCTTATTGGCTGACCCTTTTATCATTACATAATTTTCTTCTCTGTCTCTTGTTACTTTCTTTTGAAGTTCATTTTGTCTGATATAAGTACTGCAACTCCTGCTTTTTTCTCCTTTAATAACTTCTTTATTATTTGCATGAAGTATCTTTTTCCATCCCTTCACTTTTAGTCTCTGTATGTCTTTGGGTTTGAAGTGAGTCTCTTGAAGGCAACAGATAGATGGGTATGGCTTTTTTATCCATTCTGTAACTGTATGTCTTTTGAGTGGTGCATTCAGTCCATTTACATTTTTGGTGATTATTGATAGATATGTGCTTATTGCCATTGCAGGCTTTGGATTCGTGGTTACCAAAGGTTCAAGGGTAGCTTCTTTATTATCTAACAGTCTAACTTAATTCACTTAGTATGCTATTTCCAACATAATCTAAAGGTTCTTCCCCCCACCCTTCTTTTCCTTTCTCCTCCACTCTTTATATATCAGGTGTCATATTCTGTACTCTTTGTGTATCCCTTGGCTGACTTTGGGGGTAGTTGATTTAATTTTGCATTTGCTTAGTAATTAAGTGGTCTACTTCCTTTACTGTGGTTTTATTTTCTCTGATAACAACTATTTAGCCTTAGGTGCACTACCATCTATAGCAGTCCCTTCAAAATACACTGTAGAGATGGTTTGTGGGAGGTAAATTCCCTCAACTTTTTATTATCTGGACATTGTTTGATCCCTGCCTCAAATTTAAATGATAATCTTTCCGGAGAGAGCATTCTTGGTTGGAGGTCCTTTTGTTTCATTGTATTAAATATATCATGCCACTCCCTTCTGCCCTGTAAGGTTTCTGCTGAGAAGTCTGATGATAGCCTGATGGGTTTTCCTTTGTATGTGATCTTTTTTCTCTCTCTGACTGCTTTTAATACTCTGTCCTTGTCCTTGATCTTTGCCATTTTAATTATTATATCTCTTGGTGTTGTCTTCCCTGAGTCCCTGTGTTGAGAGATCTGTGCACCTCCATGTCCTGAGAGACTATTTCCTTCCCTAGATTGGGGAAGTTTTCAGAAATTATTTCCCAAAAGATACTTTCTATCGCTTTTTCTCTCTTCTTCTTCTTCTGGAATCCCTATAATGCGAATATTGTTCTGTTTGGATTGGTCACACAGTTTTAAAAAAATATTCTTTCATTCCTAGAGATCATTTTTCCACTCTGTGCTTCAGCTTCTTTGTATTCCTGTTCTCTAATTTGTATTCCATTTATCCTCTCCTCTACCTCATCTAATTTGCTTTTAAATCCCTCCATTGTATGTTTCATTTTGGATACTGTATTTTTCAAAGTTTCTATCTCTTTCTTGAAATCCTCCCTGAGGACTAGACTATTTTTCTGTAGCTCCATAGCATGTTTATTATTTTTATTTTGAAATCTTTATCAGGAACATTGGTGATTTCAGTTTCACATAGCCCTCTTTCTGGTGTCTGTGGGATTTTGATTTGTACCAAGTTCCTTTGCTGTTTCATTATTTGTTATGAATAATGTTAAATATTAACTTCATGTAGGCAATGCCTTCCAGTGCCCTGAAGTTCTATTCTCTGGGGCAGAGACGGGGATCGCAGTCAGTTGGTACTGGTGCTTGCCAAGAGGAAATAACTCTTTCCTGCTTCCTGTCCGCAGTGTCTGCCTCCATTCTCAGGGCCAGTGCGCTGAGCACCCAGGGAGCAGTCTCTGTGTTACACCCCTGTAGTTGCCATAGGCAGGGCTGCTTTCTGGCCTGGCACTATGGCAGGCTTAGCAGATTCGTGATGCTGACCGGGAGGAAGGAGGGGCAGGGTGCATATGAAGGTGGAGGCCTTGCAGCTGCATTTCCAGCCAGTGGTATGAAGAGCATGAAGCTCCTGAAAGTTCCCAATCTTCTGAGCTGAGTGTACCGAGATGATTTTGTCCACCTGTCCTTTCTCCTGAGCAGAAAGCTCTGTGTAATCCTTGCCCCTTTAGCAGCCCTCTCACTGTTGGGAAGTCTTTCAAAGTGCCTACCTTTCTTTTGTCCCATAGTGGCTATTTGTGGGTACCTGTTCTCCACAGTGGCTGGAATCTCTGTCTTTCTAAGTATTCCCCCTCTCTTTGCTTTCCAACCTCTCTTGTCTCCAGAGCACCATGTAATGTGGGTTCATGCTCCCAGTGTAGATCTCCAGGGAAGTGTATTTAGCAGTCCTGTTCTCCTGCTCCCTCCCCACTCTGTTTCTCTTCCACCAGTGAGCTGGAGTTGGGAGATGGCTTGGGTCCCACCTGACTGTGGCTTTTCTACTTCACCCTTTTCTGTGAGGTCTTCTCTTTTCTCTGGATGTAGGCAGTCTGTCGCAGCTTCTTTCCTGTTGCTCTTTCAGGCTTAGTTGTATTTGCTGTATTTTCATAGTATATGTGGTTTTACAAGGGGGTTTCTGTGTCACTTCCCCTGCTGCCATCTTTAAGCCTTTCTCTGATATGTAATTTTATATTAATTTCAGGTATACATAGTCATTCAATAATTATATACATTGTGAAATGCTCACCCCGATAAGTGTAGGTACTGTTACCATGGAACGATATTACGATATTATTGACTGTATTTCCCATCCTGTACTTTTCATCTCTGTGACCTATTTATTTTATAATTGGAAGTTTGTCCTTTATCTTCCTCAACTATTTTGCCCACTCTCACTCCCCATCCCGTATGGCAACCAGCAATTTGTTTTCCATGTTTTTGAGTCTGTTTCTGTTTTGTTTGTTTGTTTGTTTTTGATAAGTGTCTTAGTACAGCACCCTGAGGAAAGAGTACTATACCCATTTCATGGATAATGCAATACAGTCTAGAGATGTTTAGGGACCTCCCCAAATCCTATAACTCGAACAGTAAATCGCTGTGTCTCTGTGGGACGAGGTCCACTTGAATTGAATCTGACATTTCTCATGGCCTCATATGTTTCTTGATGGAACTTTGAGTATGTTCCCCTCAGAGAACATTTTGGTCCTATTTTCATAGGCAAAAATGTTAACATTTCATCTGAGCACAAGACTCATTTAATCCAAGAAGTGTAGGCAGAACCATGAATTAACTTCAGATGGTGTTACCATCAAGCTGTCACAAGTTCTTCAACATGGTATGAATTAACAGCACAAATGCTAAGAATATTTCTGTGTCAGATGATGCTAGACCACTGGTATTAGGAATGCAGTAAGCTTTAGAAAATCCTTTGCCGACTCAGGTTTATTTATTGCTGAAAAATAATACATAGAGCTACTGATGTGACCTTCATACTTCTTTATGAGTGATGGTTACGAAGAGTATTAAAGAATAGTCCACAGCTAGTGATTTGACCTTTATACTTTATGTTGCAGTTTATGAACAATGCCTAAAGATCTGTCTTTTAAAGTTTTACCTTGAATTTTCATATTTTTGTCAGGATCATCATAGGACAATGATGCCTTTAAAAATATAAAAAATTTGGGACAGTATCTCTACTGTAACATTTATGAAATAATTCAGTAATTTATTCTGTTCTTTATTTTTGACTTATTGATTATGTTAGTCCATTCAGGCTTCTATTACAAGGTACCAACAACTGGTAGCTCATAAACGAGATATTTATTATTTACAGTTCTGGAGGCTGGGAAGTCTAAGATCATGGGGCTGGCAGATTCCATGTCTGGTGAGGACGTGCTTCTTCATTGGTAGCCATCTCTCTGCATCCTCCCATGGTGGAAGAGGCAAGGGAGCTTTCTGACACATATTTTATAAAGGCACTGATCCCTCTCATGAGGGCTCTACCCTCATGACCTAATCATCTTCCAGGGGCCCCGCCTCTTTCCTTTTCCTTTTTTCAAAGACGTTAATTTATTTAGTCTAAAATTGCCCATCATTACATTAATGAATAAGGTGTGCTTTCAATTGAATTGGTTTATTTGATTAGTTACTTAATGTTGTTGGCCCATATGAGATACAAAACAGGGCATCATGCTGGGAGAAGTCCTTGGAATATGGAAAGTAAATATAATCCTCAGTTTAAACATAAAGAGTCAGAGACCTGAGATGCTCAGGGACTTGTCTGTGTCCCACGGCATACAGGGGCAGCTTGAAGTCCAGTTTTTTTCACAAGGACTCCGAATCTGGATTTTCTGCCTTTTCCTGTGGGGCAGAGGGCTAATATAAATATATTCATGAAAATATCTTTAGATGGAGTCAGCACAGGATGTAAGAGTTTCTTCATGTTCTCAGAAATCTGTAATTTGACACTTTTCATAAAGAACTTCATTCTCCTAATAATACTTTAGAGACAGTGTTACTATTTTTCTTTTTATAGGTTAAAAAAACCTGAAATTTAGAGAGATTACATGACTTACCCAAGGGTTCTGAGTCAGAATACAAGCCTTTGTTCATCTAGATCAAAATTGTATTCTTCTTCTATACTTCTTCCAAAGTAAAGCTTTTGTTCTAAATATTCTGTATATGCCTTGACCTACCTGTATTGAGTTAAGCAGCAAATCCTGATAACTAGGTTCTGGTACAGGCTCAGGGCTTAACCAATACTTGAATGAAGAGAAATCAGTCATTTGCATTGGCCCCATGTCCAGGTTACATATGTCCCTTATTTGATTGTGTGGGTATGTATGATTATGTTCACGTTACGTTTCTTCACACTGAACATTGAGGTTACCTGTTGGATGTGTCCCATGCTTTCAGGTAAGAGCATCCCTTTTGTATTTGGGATTGACACTTCTGATCTTTAATACCTGATTTTTTAAATCATATTTATTTGTAGTGCTCTTTAATAAGAAGTAATTTGGTGATTTCTTCCTTAAGTAGTGATTGATTTTTATATACAAGACAGTTAATTGCTTCCAAGAATGAGATCCTGAAGACAAGGCCTGGGACCTAATTGTCATGTGGCCTAGAATCAATTATCTTTTCTTTGATGCCTTGAAGCCATGTCCTTATTTCCTTAAGAAGCTAAACTAACATTTAAGTAAATCTATACATTTGCATTCAGATCATTATAAAATGGATTTTCCTGATGAGGAAAGGGTACAAAATCAAGAAATATTTTTTCTTCCTTATGATCTGCTTAGTAAGGATGTTGGATTTTTATTCAACGTTTTTATTTACATCTGTTTACTGACATATTGATGAAAAAGTAAATCTTAAGTTAGTTCTGTCAACACTTTGGCTGTGAAGTAACAAAATTAACAAATAAATGAATTAGCTATTTTTGTGTTTATTTCCTTTTTTTATAGAGCTATATCTGAAAACAGCTTTACTTGGAAAAAACATATTTTGCGTGATGGCATATTGTTAGCCCTTTTATTGTGAGGCTGTGTGACTTGGATGCTTCCCAACTTCTCACACCTGTGTCATGGACAGTTTCTCCCTGGTATTATTTACATATATCTTTACTGTCAAGCTGCTAAATGGTCACCTTCCATGAGGTCTGGCTCACTGCTCTTCCCCCCAGGCTGAAGTCTACTTGCCAAAGTCCTGCTTGGCTGGCTGACCCTTCTCAGTAGCTGGGGATAAGAACTTGCCAACTGTGGGGACAGCTGCTGTAAAGACCAGCAGGAGACATACCCGATGGGCTTGCTAAGGAGCTCAGGAACCCAGTCAGCAGTGGGAGGAGGGCAGCTCAGTAGGAAGACCCTCTTCACACTCACCCCTGCTTGAAGCAGCTGTCAGAGAGTCAGGGCTTGAAGAAATGTTTATTGAGAACTTAAAATCTGTCCTAGGCCCTGTACTCAGTGCTTTCCTATAGCTACATGACAAATCACATGAGGATGAGGTTAAAGATGTGGTATTATGCCCATTTTACTAATGAAGATATCGTATCATGTCAAAGACATGTTGCCTGAAGTTCTGCATCCTGTGATGAGCAGGGCCAGGTCCAAACCCTGGTCTTCTGATAGAGCACCCTTAAGTCATGTTTTGTAAATGGTAGACTGTAAATTAAACATTTTAAAGTAGATACTATTTTTTAGGCAGTTTTAGGTTCACAGCAAAATTGACTAGAAAGTAGTTTCCCTGTGCACACCCACCCAGCCTTATCCTCTATCAACATGCCACCAGAGTGGTACTGTTCTATGATTGATGGGCCTCTATTGATGCATCATTATCACCCAGAGTCCATAGTTTGCATTGGAGTTCACACTTGGTGTCCATTCTTCGGGTCTTGACAAATGTATGAAGACATGTATCCACCATTATAGTATCATGCAGAATATTCTTCTGCATCTGTCATTCCTGGGGCACTGACGCAGCACAGGTTCACAGTACTTTGAAGAGAAGTATACACATTTTTAAAAGAGCAATGAAATAGGTCTTCTGACCCCGAGTCGAGTGACTCTTCCACTGACCAGCAATCTCAGGAGTAGGAATGGAAGGCCTAGAGATGAACAGTTGTGAATGGTCTGGTGCAGAGACTGCATACAAAGTTCTGTGGGTCACACACTGGACTTGTTACAAACCTCTAGCTTCTTTTATATATATATATATATATTTTTTTTATTAAGGTGTTATTGATATACACTCTTATGAAGGTTTCACATGAAAAAACAATGTGGTTACTACATTTACCCATATTATCAAGTCCCCACCCATACCCCAATGCAGTCACTGTCCATCAGTGTAGTAAGATGCCACAGAGTCACTGTTTGCCTTTTCTGTGCTACACTGTTTTCCCCATGATCCCCCCCACACCATGTGTACTAAACATAATACCCCTCAATCCCCTTCTCCCACCCTCCCCACCCGCCCTCCCATACCCCTGCTCTTTGGTAACCACTAGTTCCTTCTTGGAGTCTCTGAGTCTGCTGATATTTTCTTCCTTCAGTTTTGCTGCATTGTCATACTCCACAAATGAGGGAAGTCATTTGGCATTTGTCTTTCTCTGCCTGGCTAGCTTCTTCTGTTTTTGAATAGTACTATGTGTAAGATATCACCTTTTAAAAATATTGGCATATGTCCATAGTGCTAAATCATTAATAGTTTCCATAGAGACAACTAAGAGCAAAGCATGGATTATGAAACAGAGTTTTGCATGGGCAGGATTATATATGGGCTCTGAGTATGGGCTCTGGAATGAAAGTGCTTGAGTTTCCCTTGTAGCTTTGTTACCCACTAACTGTGGTGTTACACATGTGATCTACTGCCCTGTGCCTCAGTTTTTCATCTGTAAAATGAGAACTTTGGTGCCTGTCCATCAGTTTCATAGGGTTGCCATAACAAAGTACCATAAACTGGGTGATTCAAAACAACAGAAATTTATTATCTCACAGTTCTGGAGGTTATAAGTCTGAAATCAAGGTGTCAGTAAGGCCCTCTGAAACTCGTAGGGGAGAGTCCTTCCTCTCTCTTGCTGGCCCTGGTGGTCTGCTGGCAGCCCTCAGTGTTTCCCAGGTTGCCCCTGCAGCTCTTCAGACCTTGCCTCTGTCATTGCCTGTGTTCTCCCATCATGTGCTTCTGATAAAAACACTAGTCATACTGGACTAGGGCACATCCTCACTCAGGATGCTTCATCTCAACTCGATTACATCTTCAAACACCCAATTTCCAAATAAGGTCATGCTCGTAGATTTTGGGGATTAGGACTTCAGCATATCTTTTGGGGGTATACAATTCAACCCACAACACTACCTCATAGATTTGATGTGGTGAAATAATACGCACGAAACACATGTCCATGCAGACACTCAGTAAGTGGTTTCCTCCATCATCGTCACCATCAATCCATCCATTCAATCAGCAGATATATTGAGTGCCCACAGAGTACCAGATACAGTATAAGAGGTTGAAGATAAAAAGATAAATAAAACAGAGAGAGTTCCTGTCCTCAACTTAACGTCTACTTAAGAATGTAGACATCAACCAAACAACCATCTTACTACAGGTGAAGAGACACCTCATATCATGGGAAAGAATAATGGAGGGCTATCTAGGAAAACCCAACCTCTCAGAGGACGGTGAGGAGTAAACCTGCTATCATTCATAGGTGCCAAAAGGAGACCCTGAGCCTTAAAGGATCAGAGCAAAACAGCTTATTACTCATGGCACATTAAACAGTATGATTATCAGCAGAGTTGTGTTGTTCCAAGTCCCAGGAGGTGACATGGTGGGCCAGATGGATGCTCTGTTCCCAGAGGTTGTATCCTGTAGGTGAGAACTGCAGGGTCAGAAGCCAAGAACTTCTTCTAGCAAGTAGGAAGCAAGCCTGCTTTTTTCCTGGAGGGTCATAACTGTATTACCTCTCAAGATTACCAGCTGCATAAATAATCCTGAGAAATGGCCTGGATGAAAGAGTGGATGAAAAAATGGCCCAGGAAGGACTGCCTCCCTAATGAGAACTGGCTCTCATCCAGGGGTTCTAGGAAGGCTTCTGTAAGGAAATTGTATTTAAGACAGGATTGAAAGAAAAAAAAGATTAGGGTTTAACCAAGCAAAGGGGAATGTGGAAGGGAAGATGCAATGCATAAAGGAGAGCATGAGTAATGTCAGGATACCTGGAAGTCCAGGGAGGCTGAGTGGCATTGAATAAGAAGCTGGGAGTGGAAATGAGATTGTAGAGGTAGGCAGGAGCAGATCCCACAGGACCTGGTAGGCCATATTAAGGAGTGGAATCTGTGTGCCAAGATTAATGGGAAACCATTGAAGAGATTTAAGTGATAAAGATGGAACTATTTATTAGGATAATAAGACTATTTGTTAGAATTTTGACAATCAAGAAGAATTTTCCATCTGTAATTATGACTACAAATAAGGCAATGAAGTGGCTTACATTATTTGCAATCGAGCTTATGTTTGCCTTGAGAAATTTCTTACTAGCCAAGAGAGTAGAAGAAATTCTCTTCAAATATTATTAAAACATATTAAATCTTTTCAAGTACTTAAATTGAAAATTAGTATTTGAATAAATTCTCTTTACAAGTTAAATGTATGATTTTGATAAGTAGATCACTAACCAAAGCCATATTTTTCTTTCAAATAAGCTAAGTACTTACTATACGGAGAGAACTGTGATAGACCCTGCTAGAATTAAAGACCTCTGTACACATGAGCTTTAATTATATGTTGTCATGAATTTATCTAATTTTATGGAATAAATTATTTATGATGATTTATTAGAACATGTCCCACTGCCTTTTGATAACTTTGAGTGCATACAACTTAATCAGCTCCAATCATACCTCTTTGTTGTTGTTAAAGGAAATAAAAATGAAGGATTACTGTCTTTCTTTATAGTGTCTGTTCTTCAGTTGGTTTGAATAACATGAGGTATGAAGTAATCACTTACTTTGCATTTTGCAGAGTCCTTTCCAGTCCTGCCTCTGTAGAGTCTAATTACATTATTATTGTTTCTTCCATTTGAATAACTGATTGTCACAGTTCCTTGAAATGGAGGATAAGTATTTGACTCAGTTTTGTTTTTTAACTTGCAGTCATCAAAAACCTATGACTGTCAATTGAACTGATCATAATTCAATCTATTTCCTGAAAGTTCCTAAGGTTTGTTCAGAGAAGAAAACTGTTTTTGGCACCTCAAGAGAACATGGGGTCTTGTGCTTTTTGCAGCAGGTACACAACACCCCAAGGGTGATGAGAGAGAAGTCTGTGTTGTTTAGATATTGATGATGGGACATGCTTGAGGAACACATTGTCACCTATAGGCCATGCATTGAGGGGATAGGACTTTTATTTTATTTTGAAATGTATTGCCAAATGATGGCTTTCTCACATCCTACTGAGTCTTTTTATGGCATTTATAGTTAAATTTTAACTTACAGACATCCAGCCTGAGAAGGTATTGTAACCATTACATGTAAGCCTTTGATATATATTTCTATAATTGATATATATTAGGATTTGGTAGTTTAAGTTGCCATGTTTGTCATCATGGTACCCAATATGATTTTCATGAAAATATAATATGTAATCGCATTTGGACAAACTGTTTTGGCTATGTTATTGCACATATTAACCATCAGATTTCTACAGCCATACCCACACATCAGCTCTTGAGAAAGAAAATTTGTTTTTGGATCAGAACACTGAAGTCATTATCTCAGGTCACATAGCCAATGATGAGGTGTGAAGAAATCACTCATAACATTTAGTATGCAATGCTCATAAAGCCATGACTCATGCAGTGAGAGCAGGGCTTATTTAAAAAAAATCAGGACCTAAATAAACCCTTTATTTGTATTTCTTCCATTTAAAGAAATCCAAGTACTTGTCCACACACATTCGTAGGGTTATTTCTATTCTTCAGTAGCCTAAACCTTCTGATAGCTTCTGACAGCCCCCACCCCCAATCCCAGAAGAATCTCTTTTCTCGTCTATGCTGACTTTTGTCTTTATCATTCAACTCCTTTTACTTTCCAGTGTGATACTTTATGTTATATTACGAACTGTCAGACCTCCTCGCCACAAATACTTCAGGGACACTTAACTCAGAGAGGCAGGACAGAGACTGGGGAGGGGAAGCTAACCAACAGATGCCTAAGTGAACTTTACAGGTTGGAGAAAGAAAAGAAAGCTGTGAATGTAAATAATTGTCTTTTTTTCTTTTACTTTTTTATTAAATAAGTATTGTTAATATACAATCTTATATTGGTTTCAAATGTACATCAGAGTGGTTCAACAGTCCCTGTGATCAACATATTTATAAATTATTGAGGCTTTTTAACCCCTCTCTCTCCCCCTGCCCCTGCACCCACTCCCACCCCTCCCCCTTGGTAACCACTAGGCACTTTTCAGTGTCTGTGAATCTAGTGCTGTTTTGTTCCTTCTGTTCTGCTTTGTTTTAATATTGTACAAATAAGGGAAATCATATGGTATTTGTCTTTCTCTGCCTGACATTTCACTGAGCATAATATCCTCTAGATCATCTGTGTTGTTGCAAATGGCTGCATTTCTTTTCTTGAATAATATTCCATTGTGTATATGTACCACCTCTTCTTTATCCATTCATCTATTGATGGACACTTAGGTTGCTTCCATTTCTTGGCTATTGCAGATAGTGCGGCAATACACATAGGGGTGCATATATCTTTTTGAATCAGGGATTTTGTTTTCTTTGGGTAAATTTCTAGGAGTGGAATTGCTATTTTTAGTTTTTTGAAGAACCTCCATACTGCTTTCCACAGTGGTTTCCCTAATTTGCATTCCCAGCAATAGTGTAGGAGGGTTCCTATTTCTTCACATTCTCACCAGCATTTGTTGTTTCCTGACTTTTGGATAGTGGCCATTCTAACTGGTGTGGCGTGATATCTCATTGTGGTTTTAATTTGCATTTTCCTGATGATTAACAATGTGAAGCAGCTTTTCATGTGCCTGTTGGCCATTTGTATTTCTTCTTTGGAGAAATACTGTTCAGGTCCTCTGCCCATTTCTTAATCAGGTTATTAATTTTTTGGGTGTTGAGGCATATGAGTTCTTTACATATATGGATGTTAACCCCTTATCAGATGAGTC
Organism: Smutsia gigantea; assembly: GCA_032199065.1. Classification (NCBI taxonomy): domain Eukaryota; kingdom Metazoa; phylum Chordata; class Mammalia; order Pholidota; family Manidae; genus Smutsia; species Smutsia gigantea. The sequence continues at coordinate 105,579 of JAVSCE010006182.1, forward strand.
ATCTACAAATATATTCTCCCATACTGTAGGATGCCTTTTAGTTTTGCTTATGATGTCCTTTGCTATACAGAGCTTTTTAGTATGATGTAGTCCCACTTGCTCATTTTTGACTTTGTTTCCCTTGTGCAAGGAGATGTGTCCAGGAAAAAATTGCTCATGTTTATGTTCAAGCTATTTTTGCCTATGTTATCTTTTTTTTATTAAAGTATCATTGATATACAATTTTATAAAGGTTTCACATGAGCAACATTGTGGTTATTACATTCACCCATATTATCATGTCCCCCCCAAACACCCCATTGCCTATGTTTTTTTAAGAGTTTTATGGTTTCATGACTTACATTCAGGTCTTTGATCCATTTTGAGTTTACTTTTGTGTATGGAGCTAGACAATAATCCAGTTTCATTCTCTTACATGTAGCTGTCCAGTTGTTGAAGAAGCTGTCTTTTCCCCATTGTATATTCATGGCTTCTTTATTGTATATTAATTGACCATATATGGTTGGGTTTATATCTGGGCTCTCTAGTCTGTTCCATTGTGCCAGTCTCAAATTGTTTTGATTACTGTGGCTTTGTAGTAGAGCTTGAAGTCAGGGAGCAAAATCCCCTCAGCTTTTTCTTCCTTCTCAGGATTGTTTTGGCTATTCGGGGTCTTTTGTGGTTCCATATGAATTTTAGAACTATTTGTTCTAGTTCATTGAAGAACGCTGTTGGTATTTTTGTAGGGATTACATTGAATCTGTAGATTGCTTTAAGTAGGATGGCCGTTTTGACTGTATTAATTCTTCTTTTCCATGAGCACAGGATGGATTTCCATTTATTTGGTGTCTTCTTTAATTTCTCTCATGAGTGTCTTGTAGTTTTCAGGGTATAGGTCTTTCACCACCTTGGTTAGGTTTATTCCTAGGTATTTTATGCTTTTTGATGCAGTTGTGAATGGAATTGTTTTCCAGATTTTTCTTTCTGCTAGTTCATCATTAGTATATAGAAATGCCACAGATTTCTGTGTGTTAATTTTGTATCCTGCAATTTCGCTGAATTCAGTTGTTAGTTCTAGTAGTTTTGAGGTGGATTCTTTAGGTTTTTTAATGTAAAATATTACATCATCTGCAAACAGTGACAGTTTAACTTCTTCCTTACCAATCTGAGTGCCTCATTTCTTTGTGTTGTCTGGTTACCATGGCTAGGACCTCCAGTACTATATTGAATAAAAGTGGGGAGAGTGGGCATCCTTGTCTTGTTCCTGATCTTAGGGGAAAAGTGTTCAGCTTTTCACTGTTAAGTATGATGGTGGCTGTGAGTTTTTCATATGTGATCTTTATTATGTTAAGGTACTTGCCCTCTATACCCATTTTGTTCAGAGCTTTTATCATGAATGGATGTTGAATTTTGTCAAATGACTTTTCAGAATCTATGGAGATGATCATGTGATCTTTTTCTTTCTTTTTGTTGATATGGTGTATGATGTTGGTGGATTTTCGTATACCATCTTTGCATCCCTGGAATAAATCATGATGGATGATCTTTTTTATGTATTTTTGGATTTGATTTGCTAATATTTTGTTGAGTATTTTTGTATCTATGTTCATCAGAGGTATTGGTCTATGTTGTCTTTGCCTGGTTTTAGAGTGATGCTGGCCTCATAAAATGAGTTTGGAAGTATTGCCTCTTCTTCTACTTTTTGGAATAGTTTAAGAAGGATGGACATTAGCTCTTCTTTAAATGTTTGCTAGAATTCAGCTGTGAAGCCATCTGTTTGGAATTTTGTTTGTAGGGATTTTTTTGATTACCAGTTCAATTTACTTGCTGGTAATTGGTCTTTTCAGATGTTCTGTTTCTTCCTGGGTCAGTCTTAGAAGGTTGTATTTTTCTAGGAAGTTGTCCATTTCTTCCTAGGTTATCAGCATAGAATTTTTCATAATATTCTCTAATAATTCTTTGTATTTCTGCAGTATCCATTGTGATTCTTTGTTTCTGATTCTGTTTAAATTCTTTTTTTAGAATGTGTGTACATTCTTTTTTTTATTGCTATGTCTGGCTAGGGGTTTATATATTTTGTTTATTTTCTCAAAGAACCAGCTCCTGGTTTCATTTATATTTTTATTGTTTTATTCTTGTCTATTTCATTTATTTATTCTCTGGTCTTTATTATGTCCTCCTTCTATTGACTTTGGGCCTCATTTGTTCTTTTTTAGTATCTCTAATTGTGATTTTACAGTATTTGGGACTGCTCATGTTTCTTGAGGTAAGCCTATTGCTTTCTACTTTCCTCTTAGAGCTGCCTTTGCTATGTCCCACAGATTTTGGGCTGTGTGCGTTTTTGTTTTCATTTGTCTATATGTATTGCTTGATTTCTGTTTTAATTTGTTCATTGATCCACTAATTATTTAGAAGCATATTGTTTAACATCCATGTGTTTGTAGGTTCTTTTATTTTCTTTGTGTAATTAATTTCTAGTTTCATAACACTGTGGTCTGAGAAGCTGCTTGATAAAATTTCAATCTTTTTGAATTTACTGAGGCTCTTCTTGTGGCCTAGTATGTGATCTTTTTGGAGAATGTTCCATGTGCACCTGAGAAAAATTTTTATCCTGCTGCTTTTGAGTGGAATGTTCTGTAGTTATTTTTTAAGTCCATTTGATCTAATGTATTGTTCAGTGCCTCTGTTTCCTTATTTATTTTCTCTGTGGTTGAACTGTCTATTGATGTCAGTGGTTTGTTAAAGTCTCCTAAAATGAATGTGTTGCAATCTATTCCCCCCTTTAATTCTGTTAGTATTTGTTTTACATATTTAGGTGCTCCTATGTTGGGTGCATAGATATTTATAATGGTTCTATCCTTTTGTTGGACTGACCCCTTTATCATTATGTAATGTCCTTCTCTGTCTCTTATTACTCTCTTTGTTTTGAAATCAATTTTGTCTGATACAAATACTGCCAATCCTGCTTTTCTCTGTATATTAATTGTATGAAATATCTTTTCCATCCATTCACTTTTAGTCTATGTATGTCTTGGGGTCTGAAATGAGTCTCTTGTAGGCAGCATATAGACGGTTCTTGTTTCCTTATCCATTCTGTAACTCTGTGTCTTTTGATTGGTGCATTTAGTCCATTTACATTTAAGGTGATTATTGTAGATAATGCACTTATTGCCATTGTATAATTGTTTTCTGGTTGTTTTTTATAGCTCGTCTCTGTTGCTTTCTTCCTCTCTTATACTCTTGTTATTGATGGTTTCCTTTAGTGTTATTGTTGAATTTCTCTATTTTTAATTAATTAATTTATGTGTGTGTGTGTGTGTATTTATTGTAGGCTTCAGTTTTGTGATTACCAAAGGTTCAAGGATAGCTTCTTTACTATATAATAGTCTATCTTAAATTGCTGATTACTATATTTCAAACACTATCTAAAGGTACTTTTGTTGTTGTTGTTCTTCCTCCTTCACATTTTTTGTATTAGATGTCATAATCTGCACTTTCTGTGTATCCCTTGACTGATTTTGTGTATAATTGATTTTGCTTCTTTTGTTTTAATTTCTTGCTTGGTAATTAGTTGGTCTACTTCATTTACTGTGGGTTTGTTTTCACTGGTGAAATCTATTTCACCTTAGAGTCATTTCCATCAGTAGCAATTTCTTTAACATATCCTATAAGGCTGGCATAGTGATGGTGAATTCCTTCAACTTTTGTTCATCTGGATATTGTTTAATACCTGCTTCAAATTTAAATGATTATCTTGCTGGGTGGAGGAATCTTGTTTAGAGGTCCTTCTGTTTCAGTACATTAAATACATCATGCCATTCCCTTCTGGCCTGTACAGTTTCTGTTGAGAAGTCTGCTGATACTCTGATGGGCTTTTCCTTAGAAGTAATCTTGTTTCTCTCTCTGGCTGCTTTCAGCACACTCTCTTTATCCTTGCTCTTTGCCATTTTAATTATTATATGTCATCATGTTGTCTTCCTGGGGCTCCTTTTGTTATGCCATCTCTGTACTTCCATGACCAGTGTTTCTGTTTCCTTCCCCAGATAGAAGTTTTCAACAATTATTTCCTTAAATGCACCTTCTATCCATTTGTCTCTCTTCGCCTTCTGGTACACCTATTATGTGACTATTGTTTTGTTTAGATTGGTCACATAGCTCTCTTATCATTCTTTCATTCCTTGAGATCCTTTTGATCTCTGTTCTTTAGCTTCTTTGTTTTCCTTTTCTCTAATTTCCATTTCATTTACTGTCTTCTCTACCTGCAGTAATCTACTCTTAAATCCCTCCATTGTGTATTTCATTTCAGACACTATGTTCTTCAGCTCTGAGTGGCTCTTTTCAGGTGTTCTATCTCTTTGTTTAAGTCCTCCCTGAGATCTTGAATACTTTTCTGTATATCTGTGAACATGTTTATGACTTTTACTTTGAAATCTTTATCAAGAAGATTGGTGATCTCAGTTTCATTTAGCCCTCTTTCTGGGGTTCTGTCTTGTAGTTTTGTATGGATCATATTCTTCTGCCTTCTCGTTTTGTCAGGGTTTCTGTGTTTCTCCTTTTGTATTGGATGTCTCTCCTATGTTTCATGAAGAAGGTGTGCTATGGTGCCCAGAAGCTCAAGATTCTTTACTCTCTAGTGCCTGGTTCTATTTTGTGGGGGCCCCTAGCTGTTGGCATGCCATGGGTGGGCTGCCTTTCTGTCTGGCTTCTGTAGTGGTCAAAGTCTGGGTGGGTAGTTTGCTTGGCCATGCCTTTGCGATCAGCTCAGGAATCTCTGTTGTGCTAGCTGTGGTCAGGGCTGCTGTCTGCCTGGCCTGCAGCAATGGCAGGGCTGCAGCGTTAATGGGGTGGGTGGACTTATGTGGGGCTCTGCTCCAGCTAGATGTACAGCACCAAGTTTGGACACCCACAGGGAGGAAGGAGCTCTTGGGGCTGGCTCCTGCATGCACCTCCCCAGGTGGGCTGAAATGGAGCCAAGGAAGCTGGAGAGTCTCCCTCTGCCTGCCAAGCAGCAAAGTCTGATGCTGTCACTGGGCCAAGTGTGTTAGCTCCCAGCAGTACATACAGGGAAGGAGGTTTGGGCCTGCACTGTGAGCAAGGGGGATGGTGCTTCTGAACTCCCAGAAGTTCCAGATCTGTTGGGCCAGGAAGGGCTGGAGAGGTGTAGTCCACCTGCCTCTTATTCTCAGGAGACAGTTCCATCCAATCCTTTTTCCTCTGGCACCCCTCCCTCTGCTGGCAAGTCTTTCAAACTGCCGCCTCTGCTTTGGGTCTCAGGACTGGTGGAGTGTGCCTGCCCTCTACACTGGCTCCAGTCTCAGCTTCCCAGAGTGTTTCACCTGTCCCTGGTGTCCATCCTTGATAACTACCAGAACCCAATGTAATGTGGGCTCGTGCTCCCACAGAAGATCTCCAGGGCCAGGTGTGCAATTCTCCTGGGTCCTACCCCTACCCGCTCTGTTCCTCTTTCTCTCACCTGTAGGCTGTGGTGTGGAGAGGGCTTGGGTCTGAGCCACTCCATCTCGGCTTTGCCACTTTACCCTTTTCTTTGTGTCCTCTCCTCTTCCTCAGGCATAGGTGATCTGTTCTGCAGTCTTCGGGTGGTTTTCATGTTTAGTTGTATTTGCTGTATTTTCTTCCTTTATGTGTTTTTTGGAGGGGATTTCTGCCTTGCCTTCCTATTCCACTATCTTTAATCCAATCTATGTAAAAATTTATCTTTAAAATGAGTAGAAAAAAGTGTTTTCTACAAAATTCTAACCAGTCGATTCTTACTGTGCTCTACAGGAATATTGGAGCCAGGATGTATAACAAACCTCAGGAAGGAAATTGAAGCTGCCACAGGTGATGTGGCCCATGCAGGCTTACACATTTCATCACTTTCAGCTCCAGTACTAGAACCAAAACTTTTGATCCTTCACTGTTACTATGATTATGCAAAATAGTTATCTAAGGAGTGTTCGGTGATGTGCAAGCATGATAGACTTGAAGGTTTTGTGTCCGCAAATATAGAATAGCTAGCAAATCTTTGGCATGATTTAGAGATAATAAGGATCTCTGATATCTCCCACAGGCAGAACAATGTTACAGTGGACAAATTCTTTCAGGCACAGTATCTTACCAGACCTCACAATAATCCTGTAAGGTAAGCTGACACATAATATTAGCCTTACTACACTGATGAAATATTGAGGGTCACAGATGCTACAGGACTTGTTTCTGGTCATATTCCTGGGTAGGTGACTGAGCCACAGCTAATTCTCAGATCAGATCTCTTGACTTCTTGTCTATTTTCAGCCTTCCTGCTGTAGTCTATCTATAGACATACACACATACACACATACTCACACATACAAATTTCTATTGTATCTAGTTTCATAGTGTACAATGGTACAGCTCTGCAGGATTTCATATCTGGATAGAAAAGAAAATGTCACTACCTATGGATAAAACAAATGAACGCCTCTTATCATTAAAGGAAATTTCTTTATCCTTAAAGAATTGGATATGAAGATATGAATGGCCTCATTTCAAATAAGGAAGATGTTTATCCTCTTAATTTGCTTAAATTGTTTTCACCTTTTCTTCCAGCATTGCTCAGCAACGGTTAAAAGTCATATCAGAAGTAAATCTGAGTGATCATATTCTCCTTTCCTTTCTTTTGTAGCTGTCTCCCTCTGAGCTTGAAGTGATGAGATCACCTTCTGCTTCCTTTCATTGGCGTTATTCAGGTTAGCAGAAAATTCTGCCTCTTTCATCTGTCGGGAGCTTCAGTCTTTTGCTTTCTTTGAAATCTGACCTCTGAACAAGGCTGTAACATCCAGAAAATAGTAGCTGAATTGATTTATTTCAGATTGTTGCTATGGTGATTCCCTACCAATACAGACAGAAAATGAAGGAAAAAGAAATGTTGGAGAGAATAGGGGAGAAACTGGTTAGTCTGAGGTAAAGGCCTTTTTGGCCCATCTACTCATGGGTACAGTCGTTTCTTCTCAGTGTACTATCAATTTATCTATAGTGATCACAAACAATTCATCTGTATTTGAGAAGAAGCAGTGAAGTGTTTTTGTTACGTGGGTAGCAAAATCTATCATAAGTAGCCTTGAAAGTTCCCAAAGATTTTTTTTCTCTAGTAACAAGAATAGTGAATATAAATTGTAAAAGAAATTTTTGTGGCAGGAAACATTTTGATTCTTGAAATAGTCCTCAAGATTATGCTTTATTAAATACATTTTTTGGAATGATAGCAGAAACACCTGAGAAAAAGTGGATGAATCAATCCATTTTTAGGCGTTCATTTATTTATTCATCTCTCCAAATTTCCATCCATTCTTTTATTCAACAAATATTTATTGGCCTTTTATGCCAGGCTTCAGATATATATATTAATAAAATTCAGTAAATATTAAAAATTTAACAAATATTTGTTGGGTGTTAACTCCATGAAAGACACCATACAGGTTGATGCGGGAGGCACAGCTGAGTAGACCCTGTCCTCAAAGAGATTATAACCTGGGATAGGGTGAAGAATTGAGATCCACAACCACCATAACACAGAATTTAATCATCAAAGCCAGTGAGTAGTGTTGCTGCCTCGAAGAAGGCTACATGAGGAGATATTTGGAAAAAAATTAAAGGCAAGTAGGATCTGGACAGGTGCGTGGAGGTAGGATGGAGAAGTGTGTGAGGGAAATACTTAAAAGGATCGATTATATTGGCCTCCTTTTAGCCTTGGAGATGGATAACATTTGTAGAAAACCTAAACTCACCATGGTATTAGCTCTAGCTTGAAGATAAGGCAAATTGATGCCATTAGTTTGGGTGGATGTAAGGTTGGGATAGCTTTAGAAATAAACAAGCTGCATGCAATCACTCCTTCCACAACTCCAGGCACCATTTTCTGCATCTTTCTCCCCTACTGTGGCCCTTGAGACTTCAGATTTCAGTCATATGAAAGAATTAAGAGAGAGGTGAATTCCAGTCCTTCATTTCGTAATACAGCCACCCCTTAGCCCTGCCCTACACCAGATTGGGGCCATAGACAATGAGCGACAAGAATCAAGAGTACTTTCATGTTTCTGGCCTGGTTCTGACATTTGCTGTGTTTACCTTTGGACAAGTTATTTAGCTTCTGCGGACTTTAGATTTCCCATTTGTTAGGACAAAACAACCTCTCAGCTAAAACATTCCATAAGAGCATGATACTAGAATCAGAAAGGACTGGGATGTTTTAAAATACATTTTCAGGTAATTAAATGAGAGCTTCAGACATAAAGAAAGTGTGTTAATTCTCACTTCATTAATTCATAAACTGTGTAATTCTCGCTAAGAACTTTGTAATTCCATCACAGTTTTCAACCGAGATTAAACAGTCAAGGGCTGTCAGGTGGGCTCAGCTTCCTAAGATTTCATTACTATTAAAAATATACTTTCAAGAATGATCATAAATAATTAAAATTAATGTCAGTTACTAAAATAAATGAACAAAAGCTGTATCCTTGTTCTTTATAGTTTTTCAGCATCTATGAATTAAGTCACATTCCTCGTTCAATGCTAGGATTCAGTCTTAATTTTTCAAGTTTGTGTAATTCCCCTTTTGTACGTCAATGTACAATTTATGCTAATTTTTACTGGAGTCAAACATTCACAGCAAAATGAGGTTCCATTTGAGTTCCTTTAATTTAAATATGGGAAAATGGACAGAAGTGCGTGTTTAGTGCAAAGGGGCATGATTTATTTATTTTCTCCTGGAATTTGGACAGAATTTAAAATATTCATTAAGGCAGGACGACTATCATTTGCAGCACGTTGTAAAGCATGGGAGCAACAGAAGCAGAACTTTACTTTACTTTTCAATCACTACCTTCGCTCCTCCCCTTCCTAATGACATCTCAAGACAGAATCATAGGTTGTGCTCTCACATTAGGGTGGAAAATGTAAACCTCCAAAGAACAAGTATCAGTTCCTTTCTATCTGTCCTCTTCTCCAGATCTTTATACTCTTGATGGGGACTCAGCTTAACCTAGATCCTGAAACACCCTACACACTGACTTTGTGATCTTAGACAAATCTCAGTCAGACCTTCAACAAATTTTCTTTCTTTTTGTTGAAGGTTAGATTAGGGGTGGGGCTTAAGGAGAGGGCAGTAAGAGAATAATTACTGTTATACAGTAATTACTTTGATTACATTTTTAATCAACCATCTCAGTTAATTCCATGATAACCAACATATGAATTCTGCATGGTGTTTTGTCTACATAATTTTTACATCTGAATTTCTCTCTGGAACTTACTAAAAAGGGCATGACAGAGTTTCTAAGGATGCTAACTGTGAACTGAGAGAACTATAGAGTTGGAAGTCTGTTTCTACCAGTGCTGGCAGCAGCTCCTGGGAACTTGTTCAAAATGCAAATTCTCGGGCCTCATCCCAAACCGGCTGAGTCAGAATGCCTGGGGATGGGACCCGACAAGCTCTGTTTGTCCGTGCCTTCCAGGTGATTCGGGTACACACGAACCACAGCCTGAAAACTACACTGTTCTGTACATTCTGGTATGTTCATTGTCTGAACTAAAGTTTAATAGCAGTTGATTTTAGGAAGGTTAGATTACTTGGCTATATTGTTGTTCGACTTTATTCTTCACTCACTGTTCTTGTTTCCCATGGTTTCTGTGACTCTTACAACTAACCTTTAAAGTTTCCTCTTTATTTTTGCCTGCTATGAGGCTCACAGCCAAATCTGAGGCCTTGTGCAAGATCTCATGGCCCCCTTCCTGCTTCTCTTTATTTTCCACCTCCATTTTCTCTTTGCCCCATTTCATCACACAGTTATGTTATGTTGAATATTTGGAAAGATCACATATTAAATGAACAAACTTGTTCGTTGGCATGAATAATAAATGTATATACCTGACATGATTTCCTGATGTCAGTTCCCAAACTGAAAACTTCATTTGGGATATTCTTGAGAGGATCTCTTAACACATATGCTCAAATATCCAGGCTCATTTTATCTGATGGCTCCCACATTCTGACATCTTTTTTACAGAGTGATCTATTAACTTAAATACATTGAAATTAAGAGGTCCTGTTTACCTCTTATGAGCACTGTCTTTTCCTAATGGTAGTGAAATTTTTCATCAAGGATTCTCTTGCCACCAAAGTTACCCTTTTGACACTGCAAAATCACTTCTGCCTAATGGATTTTTTAACTCTTTGGGACCCAAAATGTGATTGTAAAGGAGGGATTTTTTTCTTACAGGTGCTTTTATTTAAAATGGATAATGTCAAAGGTTTTGCAAAATTTCAACTTGTAGGGAAATTCAAGCATACAGCACCCACCCCTTCAGATAGTTCTGAGTCATTTAGTGGCAATGCCATAATTAATGGTCAGGATGGTCCCTGATGTCAGCCATATTACCAGGGCCCCTAAAGCCCTGTTTTATTTACTCATTTTAGAGGATGACACTTCCAGCAGTTCTTAACTGTGTCAGATCTGCACAGCAAGCACATATATTTAGGAGAAGATTCATCTTCCTGTATGTTTTGTAGTGAAGCTTGAGAGCTCACTAAATAATGAAAACAACAAATGAGGACTAATTTGCTTACTTTTAATTTTTATCCAATCCACATTAGTTAATAATTTACAAGGTAAAAATGAATAGAAGATCAAAATGACTTCTGGCTTCCACGCTGGCACGATAGTGGATCCCACCTTACTGACTGCTCGTTTGTCGTTGAAATAACCCCAGAGAAAACAGCGTTCAGTGTGAACCAGCCTTTAATAAAAGGAGCAGCAGACTCCAGAGGCTTTTTCTATTTCCATATAATCCCAGGACCATTTGTCCTGAGCTGTTTTTGAATTATTCATATCAATGGTAGCTCTTTTCAGATGTCGGATGAGAGTAGCTCCTGCCATACAGTTTCACAGGCAGTGTCTTTTTTGCTGGCGTTTTAAAAATAGAACCTTTTTTTCCTATCCCAGATTGCTCTTGGGTGCTTCCGGGTGGAGTTGTATCAGCAAAACATTAAATATTAAGAGGCTGTTTGGGGGCTAATTGTAAGACTTCTTGAGGTAAAAGAGAAGAGAAAGAGAGCTATAATTGGAATATGATATTCCTGAGAAGTTGTTCTTTGTTTTGACTCAGCTTTGAAAATCTCAGTCGTCTCCCGGTGTAAGTATTAGTCAGGAGACCAGAGTTAACATTACTCTCATTCACTGCAATCTGAACTCAAGTGTACTGGACTGAAGGGATTTACTCCACTGATCCTATTGTTCTTATGCCCCATTTGACACCAAGCTTTGAGACTGTGTGCCTCCAGGACAAAAACAAGGCTCTTCAGGGAAGTGTCACAAGGCAGACATGCGGCCTCTGCCTACCTCTCCCACCTCCCCTCCTCTGCCCCTCCGTTCCCTTTATACCAGAGCTGTTCCAAAGCCCTTCAGGTTCCTCCCCACCAGGAAGAATCTGTCTCTTTTCCTTGCCACCGTCACGTTTGCCTGGGACGCCAGCATGTCCCGCCTCCTGACACCACCGTGCTCCCTGCTGCCTGATTCCTCACCCTTTAAGTTCAGGTTACTGCTCCTCTCCCCGTGTCCACAACTGGTTGTTGATCGCCTGGATTGGGGAGTTTCCCCAGAAATAAACCCTGAGCCAGCAATTTGAATTCAAGTAGGTTTCTGAGAAGTAATTCCAAGAAGTACTGATAGGAAAGTGAGTGAGAAAGGGAAGTGAAGGAAGCTAATGCAAGGTCTGTACAAGCAGTTTACTGTGGGCAACTGAGGCTGGAACCTGTTGGGGAACTCTGGGAGCCAGTGCAGAGTTAGGCCACCTAGGGAGAGGCAAGCTGTAGTCTATCCTCCAGTTCCTACCCATCGCTGAGGGCTGAGGGCTGAGGGCTGCCCCTGGAGGTACCGAATTCTCATTGAGTCTGGCCTGTGCAAGGCTGTGAAAAGAAGCCTGGTAGCGAATTGCAGTTGCATTCAGCAGGACCCATAGACATGTACTGGAGATGTGAGAGCCAATGGGGTGTGCATTAGCCACTAGAGCATCTACTGCATTTCCCCTCTCTCACACACACACACACGTGCACACACCCACTCACACACATACACATATGTGTGCGTGCACACTCACATACACACACGCGTGCACGCACACACGTGCACACACTCACACACACAGACACACCGAGATGCTGTGCTTCTGTATGTTGAAGGCAAGGAACTTTCTTATTCATTTCTGTGTCCTCCATCTCCTAGCATAATGCCCAGCACACAGTGACTATGGAGTGAACATTTGTGGAAGCAGTAAGTGTGGATGATTGAGCGACTCTGTTAGGCAGACCCACCCTGAGTTTTGATTTCTGCTGCCTCTGTAAAGCACACTCTGCCAAACATTCAGGCTCCCTCCCCTTGTTCCTTCCTACTCCGTTCCGTGGTTCAGAGAGAGCCGCTCCATATGTCAAATGACTACCCTGGTGCTTTTATATTTCCACGTTTAGAGGAATATTGCAGCTGGTTCTATCACTTAATCTCTGATGGGCCCACTCTCTCAGGCCTTTTCAAATGAGGGGCTAATGTGGTGGGGGAGCTCTGTGGGAAGGTGGTGGGGAGTGGAATTAGTGCCAGGGTTATAGTCCCTGTCTTGCCTTCCACCTTCCTCCTTTAACACACCAAACCTGGACAGCAGGTACTGCCAGAGCCTGCCCTTTCTCTGTAAAGAGCAGAACCTCTCTTCTACTAAGAAGTTTGCTCAAAAGCAAGGTAACAGGCAGGGGAAGCTTTCTCAAAAACCCTAATCTTGGCCTGGTGGTAGGAGGAGCCCATAACTACCCTCTGCTCTATGTGCCCTCCCTGAATGCCATCCGGGCCCGGGCTCTGGGGCAAGGGTCTCCTGCCAGGGCTTCTGGGACCCAGCCCACTCAGCCTGTGCTTTCTGGTTTGGTTTGACTGGCTCAGTATTCTCTTCAGAACTGCTGTAGCCTCCTTCTCATAGCATGCTCCCTTGCTGTGACATTCAGCCTGTCTCCATCTCCCCCATCTTCCACCTGCTGTTTTGGCTGATCTCCACCTGCCTCCTCTCTCCCCAGTCCATCATCTGTGGAGCTGCCTCTCCTGTGGCCATGGCCCCGCATGAACTTCAGTCAAGTCACTTAGAAAAAAGTAAAAAATAGAGGGATTTAGACTAGATTATTTTTAAGACTTCTTCCAAATCTCAGATTCAGGTTCTGTGACCTGAGGTTGTTCCCACCACTCCTCCTAGCCACGAATATGTAATTTCTAGGTTTGCAATCTATGCTCACTTTGGTGAACTCTGAACCGTACAAAGCCCTCTGCTAGGGGCAAGGGTTGGGGAGCTGGACACAGCACTGACTCCTGCCTCGAGGGCACACTCTTTGGTTGGGGAAATGTCACCAACAGGTCTCACTGGCAGAGGAGCTTCTCTGTTCCTGGGACTGTTCTGTCATGATGTCTATGAAATCAGGTCACATTACCTTTAGTGGAAAGCTAGTGCTGAGCTGGAAAAAGCTGCTAATTCTGATTATGCAGCCATGGTCCCTCTTCTCTGAAGATCCCAACCTCCACCATCAAGTTCTCTTAGGGTCCTGTTATGCCATGAGGGAGATTTGTAGGTGGCTCTTTAGGACCCTTTAATACTGTGTTTGCACTAAGGGAGATCACAGACTTCCTATAGGCAGACTAAATATCAGAAGTTAAAAACTAGTCCAGCCATTCATTAAATGTATGATTCTTACCTCTCAGAATCTCAATTTCCTCACTTGTAAATGGGGATAATACCTGCATTTCAGTATTAGATGAGAAGTATTTCCAAAAACAATTACTGAATACTTACCAAAGCCCAGGTTATAATGGTAAACCTGGAGGAGCACAAAGAAAAATTAGGCATAATCTTTGCCTGCACCCCCATTTCACATTCTACTAAGATAGAAATAGAAATGAACAGTTACATCATAGTCTGATAAATGTAACAATAGGTTAAGTGAATTAAAAATTTGATTGCATACTTGCCTGAAAACAACATAAGGAAGTTTCAGTAAGATTTATTTTTTTTCTTCCACCTAGTAGAAAAGAACCTACTGCAAAGAGGTAAGATGAGACAGTATGCTGCAGGTTATCACCTCTAATGAGCTGTCAGGGCCATTTTATACAAATGTAAATGGCACTCATACCTGAAGGAATTATTTGGAATCCCATAATAGTAACTCATATTAATAACCTTGAGTCATTACAAAAAGGTTGACTCATGTGTAAGAGGGAAGTTTAGAGTATATTTTAGAAAGTTTTCTATCAAAATATTAAAAATACTTAAAATTTTTATAACTCTTTGAGACACTGTGTAATATCTGTTCCTCAAGCCCCCCACCTTGAGAATGTGAATTTCCTTTTTAGTTGTGTATCTGTAGTGCTGGCACAGCTTGGGCACAAGTTAGGTGCTCAGGATATACCAGTTAGATGAGTGAATGAAGCAAAGAGTGAATGAGTGAAGGCTTTAGAGTTTATAATTTAAAGGGTAAGTATGGCTAATCTACTAGGTAGTGAGGTAGAAGAAGCACCCTACTAGGAACACACAGTACTGGGAGCTACTCTGCCAGATTTTATTTCTAGTTTTATACTTTGTGATCTGAGAAGTTGGTTGGTAGAATTTCAATATTTTTGAATTTACTGAGGTTCTTTTTGTGGCCTAGTATGTGGTCTATTCTGGAAAATGTTCCATGTGCACTTGAGAAGAATCTGTACCCTGTTACTTTTGGGTGTAGAGTTGTGTAGATGTCTGTTAGGTCCACCTGTTCTAGTGTGTTGTTCAGTGCCTCTGTGTCTTTACTTATTTTCTGTCTGGTTGATCTGTCCTTTGGAGTGAGTGGTATGTTGAAGTCTCCTAAAATGAATGCATTGCTTTCTATTCCCTCCTTTAATTCTGTTAGTATTTGTTTCACATATGCCAGCGTTCCTGTGTTGGATGCATATACATTTATAATGGTTATATCCTCTTGTTGGACTGACCCCTTTATCATTATGTAATGTCCTTCTTTATCTCTTGCTACTTTCTTCGTTTTGAAGTCTATTTTGTCTGATACAAGTACTGCAACACCTGCTTTTTTCTCCTTGTTGTTTGCATGAAATATCTTTTTCCATCCCTTCACTTTTAGTCTGTGTATATCTTTGGGTTTGAGGTGAGTCTCTTGTAAGCAGCATATAGATGGGTCTTGCTTTTTTATCCATTCTGTTACTCTGTGTCTTTTGATTGGTGCATTCAGTCCATTTACATTTAGGGTGATTATCGATAGATATGTACTTATTGCCATTGCTGGCTTTAGATTCGTGGTTACCAAAGGTTCAAGGGTTGCTTCTTTACTATCTGACAATCTAACTTAACTTTCTTGTTAAGTTATTGTAAACACAGTCTGATGTTTCTCTATTTCTCTTCCTTCTTATTCTTCCTCCTCCATTCTTTATATACTAGGTGTTTTATTCTTTGCCTTTAGTTAGTATTTGAATGGTCTACTTTCTTTGCTATGATTTTATTTTCTCTGGTGACATCTTTTTAGCCTTAGGAGTGCTTTCCTCTAGAGAAGTCCGTTTAAGATATCCTGTAGAGGTGGTTTATGGGAGGCAAACTCTCTCAGCTTTTGCTTGTCTGGAAATTGTTTAATCCCTCCATCATATTTAAATGATAATTGTGCTGGATACAGTATTCTTGGTTCAAGGCCCTTCTGTTTCATTACGTTAAATATATCATGCCATTCTCTTCTGGCCTATAGGGTTTCTGTTGAGAAGTCTGATGATAGTCTGATGGGTTTTCCTTTGTAGGTGATCTTTTTTCTCTCTCTAGCTGCCTTTAATACTCTGTCCTTATCTTTGATCTTTGCCATTTTAATTATTATGTGTTTTAGTGTTGTCTTCCTTGGGTCCCTTGTGTTGGGAGATCTGTGGGCTTCCGTGGACTGCGAGACTATTACCTTCCCCAGCTTGGGGAAGTTTTCAGCAATTATTTCTTCAAAGACACTTTCTATCCCTTCTTCTCTCTCTTCTTCCTCTGGTACTCCTATAATGCGAATATTGTTCCATTTGGATTGGTCACACAGTTCTCTTAATATTCTTTCATTCCTAGAGATCCTTTTATCTCTCTGCCTCAGCTTCTCTGTATTCCTGTTCTCTGATTTCTATTCCATTAACAGTCTCTTGCATCTCATCCAGTCTTCTGCTAAGCCCGTCGATCGCTTGTCTCATTTCTGCATTGTCTTTCCTCACTTTCCTCAGTTCCTCCCTCAGCTCTTGCATATTTCTCTGTAGATCCATCAGTATGGTTATGACTTTTGTTCTGAATTCTTTTTCAGGAAGGTTGTGCAGTTCCATCCCTTCAGGTTCCCTCTCTGGTGTTGTCTGGGTCTGGGTAAGTTTTGTTTGTACCATATTCCTCTGTCTTTTCATGGTGATGGATGTGGTCGCTGGTAGGTGCCACGTATGTCAGCTGGGCTCTTTAAGACTTTTAAAAGGAAAAAAAAGATAAAAAAAGGAAAAAAGAAAGAAAAGAAAAGAGAAAAAAAAACGCCCACCAGGAGTAGATTCTGTGGGGATGCTGTAGGTGGCGCTGTTGCTCCACTATTCCGCAACCGTGGCCATGCAGCTCCGCAGGGCCCTTTGTAGCTCTGGCCAGGGCGGAAACGAATGTGAGGCTGTTGATCTCTGTGTAAGTCTCAGTGCGGCTACTTTTTCCCAGTCGCCAGCCAAGGGGTCTGAAATTCCCCAGGACTCCCAGCCTGCTGGGCCGCGTGTGCCAGGGCGATAAGACCGCTAAAAAAAAGCATGCACTTTCTCGTCCCAGGGCGCCAGCTGCACGGACCTGGACGCATTCCCAGCTCAAAACCTGCACCTTCTGCCTCTCCAGTATCCGATGTACCATGCAATGTGTGTCAGCGCTCCTGGCACAGATCACCAGGGCCGGTTATTTCATGGGCCTGTACTTCCACTCCCTCCCAGCTCTGAATCCTCTCCTCCCGCCGGTGCGCTGGGGTGGGGGAGTGCTCGGGTCCCGCCGGGTCGCGGCTCTGTATCTTACCCATCTCGCGGGGTGCCCAGTCCTCTCGGGTGTAGCTGCAGGCTATGTGCTGTCCTTTATCTTATGGTCTCCTTTTAGGAATAGTTGTACTTGTTGTATTTTCATAAATATGTATGGTTTTGGGAGGAGATTTCCACTGCCCTGCTCACGCTGCCATCTTCCTCTAAGTCCCACTTTGCCAGATTTTTAGCTATATAAATATTGCAAGTCACTTGCTTATGATGAGCCACATCAGATGTAAAATAGGATTATTCTTCCTCTTTTGCAGGAGTATTGTGTAATTCAGGAGCAATAATGATTTGAAGGAGTTATGAAGGGTATGCAGAATTAGAAATAAACTTTAAGGGAAAAATAAAATAAAAGTCTTAAATGCATCCTTACAATGTATTCCTTAATGGCAGACTAAGAAAATTTTCTGTAGCTCTTTTAACCAACTTTCCCTTAATCAACTCCCCAAATAACTGAAACTCTCTATCCTCTCTATAAAGTAATCTGAGGGATGCCCATGACGCATTGAAGGTTCAGGGTTACTGTACCTATGAATATCTGCTACAACCTTTGGAGTTGTGTATTTGTCATGAATGCTGGCTACCGTATCTGTTTATTCCAGTTCATTCTTTTATTCAACAATTATTTGTTGATCATCTACTTCCTGATAGATACTATTTTATGTACTGGAGATATGGCAGTGACTAATGTCCATTGTATTCTAGTTGTATTTACCTTGATAATTACGTAATTTAGTTAAATATTCCATCAACGAATGAAAAATAAGTGTGAAAGGAGAACTGCCGGTTTTTCTGAAAATTAATTTGAAAGTTGTAATGGGCATATATCCTTTATGACTACCCAAGATCTTTTAAATTCCTTCTCCACATCTGAAGTTTCCATTTTCCTGTGACTAGGACCTGCCAATCAGGTGCCTCTGTAACTAACGGACATGGCATCTTTTGTGCTGTGGTTTTAGATTCAGCTGTGGTGGCAGATTCCTCGGGAGATCAGTTCTGTGGTATAATTCCTGAAAGTTTGATTTGAACTTATTTCTACATCTCCTCCTTTCCCAAATTCTGTCTCTCCAAATACTTCTTAATAAATTATTTTTCTTAATGAAGTAGTCATAATGAATCCTGTTGTTTGTGACTAAGAACCCCCATCCATTACAAATCCTTTGGAAAGACGAAAAAAATTGAGGACATAAGTGCATGTGTGCTCACACACACACATACCTGATACGCAACTTGTCAAGGTGGTTGTGAGCAAAACAGTTGTGCAGCATTGAGGGGACAATAAAAATCATTAGAAACGTTTCATATTCAGATTGCTTCACAATTTTCTTATTAGTTTTGGCCCAACTTTAAAGAAACCTAAGCTACGAATCAGTGCTGTGGTACCGTGGGGCTGGTGCCCATAGTGTGATGGACTCATGCTCAAAGGAGGCTTGATTGTCAAGAGATGGAAGGTGAGTGCACACTGATATGTTTTTTATTTGAAGTAAAATATTTTAACTATTCATGAATCACTTTTTTATGATTTTCAGCTTTAATCACTTTGATTAACCAACCTTTTATCAGCCCTGCCTTTTGTCAGGTGCAGAGACTTTTATACTATCTGGGGCATTTGAATTCAGAAGGCCTGTTTGGGAAGGAGCCTCGTCCTCACACACCACCTCAGGCAGTTTTGAGGGCTTGGCCTCTCTCTCAAAGCAAAGGCTCTTTAAACTCAGAAGTGCTCTTTCAGGTCTGATATCTCTTATAGCTACAAGCAAAGCCTTTTTGGTCAAAAAATATCTCCCTGAAGTTATTGTGAGCGCAGGTCTCTAGTCAGGGTGTCATTCAGCAGTTGTCATCGCCACCTTTTCAGCTTTTCCAGGCTTCTCCCTCTCCATTTCCATACTTTCCTCCCCCAGGCCAGTGAAACCAAGATTCTGGTAAGAAATGAAGCAGAAATTCCCTTCATTGAGTGGAAGTGTTCAGTTTCTGTGGTGATATTTGCTAAATGATGTTTCTGGCTGGTCTTCAATGAAGGACAGCAATTAATCCATTATTTCTTCCTGCCAAACACTAAGGTAATATAGATCCCACCTGTACAACCCCAAGAACGTTACAGAAGACGACATATATTGCTTCTAAAATATTATAGTCTTCATGTAGCCCTTTATGGTATTACAGAAGAAAAGACACAGGATATTTTTAAACAGGGTAGTTTTTCTCTCAACTTTAGACCTGAGAAATGAGTATGTCAGTCAGGCTAATTTTAATGGGCCAATTTTAATTTGCTTTTTAAAGGGTTATTGTAGAAACTGAATGTCATAGGCTTTAAAAATATACAAACTGCCTGAAATTCTAGAAAACAGCTAATATTTTAGGCAAAATAAAATGATCATTAACTTTTTACATTTAAAGTAGCCTTTTAAATGTTTATTGCTCATTTAACCAAACTAACAACAGTATAGGCACCAAACTGGCACTCAGTGAATGTTTTCTAAGGTAGTGAAGTAAAATTTGGCATTTCTGGCTAGTATTAAAATTACCCAACCTATTTTGAAAATTGAACTATAGCTAGAACAAATACATGAAACGAATGCCACAAACACTGAACACATGTCGTCTAATTTCTAAATACATACACGTGTTTAGTACTCTTTGTGGCATTTAACTGCATCCTGATTTTCTCTAATTCCCTACATGTTTTTATCAAATATATCTGAAGCCCTGCTATATGCTAGACCTTAGAGATGAGATGAATCTAAACCAAACTGGATTCTGTTTTGGAAGAATTTCTAATTTCATTGGGAAGATTGAATGAGTTTATAAAAGATAAATAAAAAGGGCCAGTTCAAGTGAGTGTCACAGAGGTGTGAATAAGGGACACCTGAAAAGATTCCTGAAGGGAGTGAGCATTGATGGGGCCCTGGGCTGGGTTTATTTTATTTATTTATTTATTTATTTATTTATTTTATAATTTATTTTGGATCATTAATCTACAATTACATGTGCAATATTATGATTATTAAACTACCCCTTCATTAGGTTCCCCCCACCAACCCCATTACAGTCACTGTCCATCAGCATAGTGAGATGCTATAGAATCACCTCTTGTCTTCTCTGAGTTGTACTGCCCTCCCCATGCCCCCCCAACATTTCATCTGCTAATCATAATGCCCCTTTTTCCCTCTTATGCCTCCCGTCCACCCATCTTCCCCAGTCCCTTTCCCTTTCCCTTTGGTAACTATTAGTCCATTCTTGGGTTCTGTGAGTGTGCTGCTGTTTTGTTCCTTCAGTTTTTTTCTTGGTTCTTATACTCCACATATGAGTGAAATCATTTGATACTTGTCTTTTTCGGCTTGGATTATTTCACTGAGCATAATACCGTCTAGCTCCATCCGTGTTGTTGCAAATGGTAGGATTTGTTTTCTTCTTATGGCTCAATAATATTCCATTGTGTATATGTACCACATCTTCTTTATCCATTCATCTACTAATGGACACTTAGGTTGCTTCCATTTCTTGGCTGTTGTAAACAGTGCTGCGATAAACATAGGGGTGCATCTGTCTTTTTCAAACTGGGCTGCTGCATTGTTAGGGTAAATTCCTAGGAGTGGAATTCCTGGGTCAAATGGTATTTCTATTTTGAGTTTTTTGAGGAACCTCCATACTGCTTTCCACAATGGTTGAACTAATTTGCAGTCCCACCAGCAGTACAGGAGGGTTCCCTTTTCTCC
>JAVSCE010006183.1:0-18274 GCA_032199065.1 Smutsia gigantea
TTGTATGGTGTAAATGCTCCCATAATGGCCAACTTCAACTACTAATATGTGTAATATTTCCACTAGAGACACAAGAGATGTAAATAACCTCAAGAGCATAGATTACAGTAAAATGTTGTAAAATAATTAAGAAGTGATGAGTTTTAAGTACTGCTTTGTTTTTAACACGATTTATTTAATTGTAAGTTAATGTAGCTTAATTTTTATAATAATTATGTTTAAAAACCACCTTACAAAATTCCTGGAAATTTAACAGTAGGCTCTTGTTTGACAGTATGAGTCATCTACAGCACACTACTCCCCTATCTCTGAGATTAGAATCACTTTGAAAGCATCACTATAAACCCATATACAAGGAGCAGATTTCATCTACCTAGGGACATGTGTGCATGTTCCCTGCTCACCAAGAATGCTAGGCCATCCCAACAAATACACAAAGCAAGCATTTGACCACCTTTTCCTCTACATAGTACAAACAGCTATCCTCAAAATTCTACCATTAAAAATTCATAACTATGGATCCTGAAGTAAATGGCAAGGTATATCCTGTGAGTAGTAATAGCTTAAGCCTTTTAATCAGCTAACACCTTTATGGATACTAGGCAGATTAAAAGTCCTCTGTCACTGGCACATAGGCTCTGTCCTTGGCACAGAAAGCAGGGGTGGATGTGGGAGGGCAATAAAAAAGAAAAAGTAGAAATATGCCCCCAAACTGCCCTTTTCATAGTCTTCCAGAAGTTGACTCCAGTGTGTCTACATGTGGGACTGAGTTTTTAAATATTAAGAGAAATGCTGGTACCTTCTTCTATCTTGGCCTGACAACTCACTAGCAGGGAACACCATATGAGCTGCTGACCATTCTGTCTTGCCCATCCCCTCAAGAACATTCTTGTATCAGAGAAAAACTTGGAAAAAGATAAAGATAACAAGATCATCCATAAACTTTAGAGGTTTAATAAACCCTTATAAAGTAAAATACTCCTATAACATAACCACAGCAAAAATATAAGAAAACGAGGAATGTTCAGCAATTTGTACAAGTAGAGGAAAGGATACTAAAATGAGAAACCAGAGAAGCTGAGGAAGAATCTGCTCTAGGAAACTGGCTTTGTGATGAAATTACCATTTTTTTTGCCTGAGGTCAAGATAATATTTTTTCTCAGAATTAAAAAACAAAATTATAAATGGGTGATATATATAAAGCCCATTAATAAATATGTAGACTGTGTACAACCTTTTTAACACCTCTGAGGAAGAAGTGTGCGAAGAGCCATATCAATCCCATCTAACCAGAAATCAGAAATTCCTGTACAAAGCTGTCAGGCCCATCCACCAGGGAGGCAGTGCAAATCCCCAGTCGGCTGCACTGAGTTTCCGGAAGCAGAGTGCTACTATCACCCCCAAGTCACCTAATAAAGCCCCTCACCTCCTCCTAATCCCAAATCCAGGGCAACTTCTCAGTACCTACCATAAGTGGAATCTATTAATTTAGATTTATCACTCCAGAAAGAAATAGGTGACATCAACCTGTCCCCATCAGCACAGCTATGGGAATGTGAATGATCCCTCCTTCAGATTTTCTTATTTTTCTAAGGTAAGAAATCTAAAGTGGATATCTTAGTCAGCTTGAGCTGCCAGAACAGAATACCACAGACTGGGTGACTTAAACAACAGAGATTTAGTTCTCACACTTCTGGAGACTGGGAAGTCCAAGATCAAGGTGCTGGCTGATTGGGTTTCTGGCAAGAGCTTCCCTGTTGGACTGCAGGTAGCACCTTTCCACTGGGTCCTGACACAGTGGAGAGAGCAAATGAGCTCCCTGGTGTCTTTTCTTTGAGTTCTAATCCTATCAGGTCCCCATCCTCATGACTTCATTTAGCCTTAATTACCCCCTTACTCCAAATATAGTCACACCACAGGTTAGGGCTCCAACATATGAATTTGGGGGACATAATTCACTCCATAGTACTGAGGAAGGTTTCTGCCACTTAAAAGGATTGTAAGCATGATCCAACTTGGTAAATGGCCAAGGAAAGAATCCTCTCTGAAACTCAGCTGAAACATGGTGGTGCTGCCTTCAAATACAAGGTGAGGTACAGCCTGGGATGGCTGCAGAGGTAATTCACACAAAGACTTTTGCTTCAGTCACTGTATTTCCTAGAGTATTCTTTCACGTCTCTACACTGAATGGGCCAACAAGTGGGAAAGCCCGGAACATGGAGTCAGAAGACTTGGGTTATAATCCTGACGTGGCCATTTATTAATCCTTGGGTCTGGGAGTAAATTATTAATTATTAAAAAATTATTAATTTCTGTGATGCTGAAAATATTAATCTATTTGAAAAAGTAAGTGATAATCACTCTGTGAGGTAGGCAAGAGTAAGTGAAAGAACTGAATGAGATGATATATGTAAAAGAAATTTGTAATCATAAAGCTCCAGATAAATACCAGGGACCATTAAACTAAAGAGAGAAGTTAAAAGCCTCCTGACTTCTAACTCCAGAGACACATTTCATCTGTAAGAGACAATAGCCAAGGGGGCCTTTTTAATTACAACACTAGTATCCTGAGATACCAGTATTTGAGGAAATTTGAGGAGAGATAAAAGTCTTACACGGCACAGTAAATTATAAACATAACTGACAGAACTGCTTACTATAAGTAGTAGTACAAGGTGACTAATGATATAAATAACATTAAAAAATGTCCTGATCAACTGATATTCATCAAATTATGTCCACAAATCACTAGTTCTTCAGGTTGCACCAAGGTGCTCTGCCACCAAAATCAATCTGTGGCAGTTGTTTCTTGATTTGCAGAAACAATTTTAGTTCATGGAGATAACTTTCTCCATTTCAGGTTTTTCAGTCACAAATTCCTCTTAAATCCCTTAGTTACTGCTGGCAGACAGCAGAACAAGTGAACCCGCAGCAAAAGAACACCTCAGAAAAGCATATCAGGGGTCACTGGTGGCTTGCTTTTATTCATCCATGGTCACATACTTGTGTCTGTACTTCAAACTGCTATTAAAAATTCCCTGTAGTCATGAAAATATGAAACATACTGTCTGAATCCCACCTGTAAGAGCCATTTGCCCACAAGGGAAACTGGTGGGAGAAAGGACAGACAATTCAAGACAGGTCAATTGTAACCTGAAGCGATCTTGGTGGTAGAAAATTCTGGAAGGCAGCCAAAGTTTACAGCAAAGAAAAACACAATTCACATCAGCATTTAATCCAGAGATGAGATTGTGGACAGGATGGGTAGCTTGGAGAACAGGCAGCATGATGGAATGGAGCTTGAGTTGAGTCAGGAGATGAAAGATTTGCTGAGCAGAGATTTTATGTGTCAGTATGCCCCTCTTTTTACATGGTGCTCAGTGCATATTGAGGTAATGATGCAATGCTTAAAGAAGTTGGATTAAATTTATAGCAATATTTTATAGGGTCCACAGAGTAGCCTAACTTCCAGGTGATCTGCTGTGCAGATTTCAGAAGCACTGAGTTTAAGCTGTGGATGACAGCCACAGGGGATCATTAGTAGGCAATCAAGATACTCTGGCAATAGTCCCAATTCTTGGAAGGGGTACAATAGAGGAAAACCCTCTCTTCTAACAACATACTCTTCGGAGTCTCTGTTGAAGGAAAGATCTTGGGCTGGTTCGCCTTATGATGGAAATCACAAGGATTCATTAAGATGGCTCTGAGCAGTGTGACTGCTACTTCTGGAAATCAGCACTCAAGAGGCGACAGGTACAGAGCTCAGAAAATCAGAGCAACCCCATTTTGGGGTCCTGTTCTCTGTTCTCTTCTACTTTAGGAGTACAGGCATATGATACTGGACTGACTCCAGGGTCAAACTGAAACTTGATTCAATCTGTATTATCTAGTTTATTTCAGCTGTAAAAACAGCCCAAACCAGTAATTCAGTCTCCAACTTCATTTCTTTTAGCTTCTTTAGCTATCTTTAGGGAGTAAACACATGACTGATTAGTGTGTCCCTACTTGGTGCTGTATCTAACCAAGTGGTGTTTAAGTATCATAAATGTTGCTAATACTATGCACACATGCATTATTCACGTAACTAGTTGATTTTAGGGCTGACATTGTTCTTAGCTTTCGCCTTTTTATCTCCCTCATTTCACAGACAAGGAAACATTGAGAAGAAGTAATGTGACTTGCTCAAGTTCGTATTTCAAATCAGTGGAAGAGCTGAGACTAGAATCCAGGTCTACTAATTCCCAGGACACTATTCTTTAAACCCCACCATTTTATACAGAGGTATGTACCATTATTTCCAGGTAAATGCCCTGACACATTTTCATCTTTTTTTTGAAACTGTACTATTGTAACATTTGAAGTCCTAACCTTGTATGTTGGGGCAGACAGGGTGGTGGTGAACTAACCAGCTTTGCAGGAAATATATCCTCATGCAAAAGTAAAACCCCCTCCGTAACAACAAGGGTGACCTGGTTTTAGAGATCCCAATATGCAAGACAAGAAAGTTACAAAACAGCCACATTGAAGGAGATTGTACTGTAAGGGAATACTCAGCAGAATTTCTTGAGTGCATTTAAAGCATTTAAAATCATCACTTGGTAGAACCCTCTGGGACAGAGAAACAGAGTTAAAATGTTAAAGCCACTGCCAGATGATGACGAAGAAGAAGGCAAAATAAGCATCTTTGCAGTAAAATGGAACTCATGAAGAAATAGAAATCTGTTTGGCAGAAACTCAGTTTTAGCCCGAAAATATCCAGGCCCTGCGAACCAGCCTAGTGAAGAGCTTTCTTAGTTACACAGAAAGCAACAGTCCTACTCTTCTATCACTCAGACTTCAAATTGGATATCATATTGAGATTCTCTATACTTCATCCGCTATAGTTTAACCATTTCCAAGTCCTGTTTTTCCTTCCTTCAGAATAACTAAAATTCTTCTCTTCTTCTCCATTCTGACTGCTAACATTCTAGATGGGACTCCATTATCTTATGGAAAAAGTCCCATTCTCCCCTATTCTAATTTACCATTTGCACAGCCATAGGAGTCACCTTATGACATGCAGCTTTCTTGATCACATTCTGTTTAAACCTAGAATGACTCCCCAATGCCTGTAAGCTCAAGGCCTAGCTTCTCAGCCAGATGTTCAATATCCACCAAGAAACAGGCCCAGCTTCCCTACTCCTCCATATTTCCTTCTCTTCTCAAGCACTATGATATCCAAGACAGTGCCGACGGCCAGTCCTACATCGGCCTTCATGCTCAGCCATTATGATCCAGCTTAAGTTTCTCTCTTCCACATGCCTTTCCTAACCACCTCCTGATAACTGCAGCTAATCTTGATCTTTACCATTTTAATGAGTGCTAGCTTTACTCAAGGCACTGATCCCCTCACTTCTTTAGAAATGGAAAAAACTAACAGGTAAAACTTGAGACCTCTTTGATAGAGTCCTGCTCTGAAACAGACAGATGGACAAATGTTCAGACAGCTTTGATGTCTGTTACTATGGCAAATCCCAGGTCATCATTTAAAGGGTTCCTCAACCTTTCTTCCTCTCAAGATGAAATGTACTTCATTTATTACACATTATGCATTTGTTAGAGAATCTTACAGTATGTGAGAGGGAAGGGACTTTGGATCATTGATTATACACTGTACATGAGAAAACAGAGGTCCGTCTGTTTCCTGGGCTTTCTGAATTCTTTCCCTTTAGAAAGCAATGGCTGGTAAATTAATAAAACAATTTTAGAAAGAAGTTCAGCAGTATGTATCTTTAAAAATGCTCCTGTTTTTTTACCCAGTAATTTGACTTCTGGAAAGCTATACTGAATGAATAACCCTGAATACATATAAAAATCTTTATGTACAAAAATACTGATCACAGCTTTATTTATAAAACTGGAGATAAATGGAAGAAACCCTAAATATCCCCAAACTGGAGACTATTTAAGTACATTATTGTATATGTCATCTGACCCACTGAAATATTATGTAGACATTTCATATGGTATCTTAACATTTGATAGTAAGAAACATACTGTCTCAGTCTCACCTAGCAGAGCCACGTCCTCACATGGGAAATTGGTGGCAGGAGGGGCAGGAGATTCCAAGTGTTATTACAGATAATAATGTGTGGGAAATTCTTAGAAAATATTAAGTGAAGAAAACTGGATAGAAAAGTGTATATACAAGATGAACTCATTTGAAAATGCAGGGTAGGGGACAGACTGCAAAGATTTCTTTAAGTTAACTCACATTGTTTAGATTTTTTAATGAAAATTCATGATTTTCTAGTTTAAGTAAATTTTTTGTAATTTTTATTTTAAAATAATTTCAGACACATAGAAAAGTTGTAAGAACAGTACAAGGAACTCCTGTGTACCATTCACCCAGATTCCTCAATTGTTAGCTTAAAAAAACTTTTAAAGATGTCTATCTGCCCTGAGGACCTGAACAGACACTTCTCCAAAGAAGAAATTCAGATGGCCAACAGGCACATGAAAGGATGCCCCACATCGCTAATCATCAGGGAAATGCAAATCAAAACCACAATGAATATCACCTCACACCAGTTAGCATGACCACTATCCAAATGACAAAAAACAACAAATGCTATTGAGGATGAGGAGAAAGGGGAACCCTCCTACACTGTTGGTGGGAATGTAAATTAGTTCAACCATAGTGGAAAGCAATATAGAGGTTCCTCAAAAAACTAAAAATAGAAATACCATAGACTCCTAGGAATTTATCCAAAGAAATCAAGATCCCTGATTCAAAAAGACATAGACAATCCTTTGTTTATCACTGCACTATTTATAATAGCCAAGATATGGAAGCAACCTAAGTGTCCATCAATAGATGAATGGATAAAGAACATGTGGTACATAATACATAATGGAATATTATTCAGCCATAAAAAGAAGAGGAATCCTGCCATTTGCAACAATATGGATGGATCTAGAGGATATTATGCTCAGTGAAATAAGCCAGGCAGAGAGTGACAAATACCAATCGATTTCACTCATTTGTAAAGTATAAAAACAAAGCAAAGCAGAAGGAACAGAATAGCAGTAGACTCATAGACACTGAGAAGGGACTAGTGGTTACCAAAGGGAAGGGGTTAAGGAGGGTGGGTGGGGAAGGAGAAGGGAATTAAGGGGCACTATAATTCACAATCACAATGTACGTAGGTCATGGGGATGGTATTACAGGACACAGAAGACAATTAATGACTCTATAAGATCTTACTACATGATAGACAGTGACTGTACTGGAGGGGGTGAGGACTTGATAATATGGGTGAATGTTGAACCACTATGTTGTGTATCTGAGACCATGATAAGATTGTATATCAATGACACTTTAATTAAAAACGTTCTTATCAAAAAAAAATCCCTCTGCAAGAAGGATTTGGCCAATAAGCTCCTATGTGAATTTTAGATTCCAAAATGAAGGGGTAACAGAAAGGAGACACTCATTTATCATATCCTGTGGGATCTGGGATAAAAGCCAGCCCCAAGACTAATAATCAGATGCAAGACTTTTAACCAATTACACTGCCTATTATTTGCCAAGATTAGTGTCATCCCATTCTGTCTTTCCCTTGACTACTTCAAGGAACATCATGCAGACAAAGTGATAATGAGTGCTGAGCAACAGATTTAAACTCCCCCATGCAGCTGAGGTACTTGAGGGAGACAAATATTTTTTTTTCACTCATGTCTTCACTCTAGTGAAAATGAAAAGCATTGATTTAATCCAGCTGCCAACAGTTCTACATAAATCTCCTGGTCATCAAAGAGAAGTGAATAAAGAGTTGAAGACCTTACAAAAATAAAAACATCATATGTCTATAGCCATGAAAATGCATTATGCAAATGGAGCACTCACATTTTAACATAGATACTATATATTTCTACTCTGAATGTGAAAGAGACCTCTGTATTATAGACATTTTAGAGGTAGAAGAGACATTGAAATCATCTAGCACTGTCCAAAAGAACTTTCTGTAATGATGAAAATGCTGTATATCTGTACTGTCCAATATGGTACCCATGAGTCACCTGTGGTTATTAAGTGCTTGAAATGTGAACTGGTGCACCTGTAGAATTGATTTTTTTATTCTATTTCATTTTAATTCATTTAAATTTAAATGACCACACAAGGCTAGCAGCTACTATACTGGACAGGGGAGATCTAGACCCTTCACCATTCTAAGTAGAAATTTCCTCTCCAGTTCCCCTAATCTTTTTGCCCTCTTTCTGATTATCACATCCACTCCTATCAGCTCCCGTTACTACTTATAATGATGGTACTAAATTTTGGCTGCATGTTGTACTCACTCACTATGCACTCTCATAGTACAAGTAGGTGAAATGTCTCTTCAGAAATTGGCTGTTAATTTTATTGAGGATCCCTTATCTCTGACAAGTCATTTTTCTTGCTGCTTTCAAAATTCACTCTTTGTCTTTTGACAGTCTGATTATAATGTATCTCAGTGTGAAATCTCTTTGAATTTAGTCTTCTTGGAGTCTGTTGACCTTCTTGGATATATATTCACATATTTAATCAAATTTTGGAAATTTCTGGCCATTATTTCCTCAAATATACTCCCTGCCACTTTTTTTCTCCTCTCCTTCTGGGACTTCCATTATGCATCTGGTGGTACACTTAATACTGTCTCACATACCTCTAAGGTGCTATTCATTTTTCATCATTCTTTTTTACTTTCTGCTCTCCAGATGGGACAATTTCAACTGATACAGCTTCAGGTTCATTGATTCCTTCTTCACCTGCTCAAATCTGCTACTCAGCATTTCGGCAAACACTGTTAGAGAGGCTACTGCAACTCCGACAAAATTCCAAGGGGAAGTAAAACAAAAAGAATCCTCTGAGCTGATTCCTCTTTTTCATGCAGCAGTTCAACACATACCTAGTGACCAGTCAAAATATACAATCACAATTCTTTGAGAACAAAGTCCATATTCCACCCCCCCCTTGGCACCAGCAAGCCACACTAAGAGTGGGAGCTATTGTTCCCCTGGCTATCTCCAAGCTAAGGTGCCAAGGCTGGTAAGCAGTTCAGTAAAAATGCCACAAAACTCTTATTTAGTGGCTTCTTTCTTCATTAAGCACTACTCTGATTATTGTAAGTTCTTATTTGATTCCAGAGATGAGAAAAAGTTGATTTTGATGATTTTTGCTAGGTTAGTCATTGCATTAGTGGAGAGATGGGTTTTTGGAGTTCCCTACTCTGCCACTTTTTATAATATCCTCTTTTCCTTAATCGAATTTTTTGTGGAAAGTTTTCTGCATTTATATTTTCATTTAAACTTTATTTTTTTTTTGTCCAGCTCCACATAAAACCTTGTATCTTAACTTGGGAAGAAATTACATTGTTATTAGGTTGAGTCTTTCTATTCAGCAACATAGTGTGCTTTGCTATTCTCTTTGGTCTTGTTTCATCCCCTTCAGTATCTTCTTTTATATAAATCCTGTTCCTTACTCCTGGATAGCTTAAGATATTGCCACTGTTGTGCTTTGTATTTTTTTCATTTCAGTTTCTGAGTGGTGATGACTACTTCTATAAACTTTTTAAAGCTATTGATAGTTGTATATTTTCTTGCATTCTGTGACCTCACCAAAGTCTCCTGTTAGTTCTAACAGATGTTTGTAAAGTTTCTCATATGCTTTATGATATAATAAAAGGTATATAAAATGCATATAGTTAATTTTGTCTCACCTGTTAAATTTATAATCTTGTCACATCCTCTTATTAATCAGAACCTTAAAATTGAATAGTAGTGTGGATAGTGGAATCTCTATCTTGTTCTTGATTTTAATGGAATTGGGTCCAGTATTTCACAATTTATTGTGATATTTATTATTGATTTGAAGTAGTCTTTCATGTATAGGTAGTTTACTTCTGTTCTAATTTCACTTAGATTTTTTTTTAATAAAAAGGTGCTGAATTAAAGCAAATTATTTTTTCATCTATTTATATAGTCATGTTTTCTTTAAGTTGTTGACTTATTGCTGAATTGTATTGAAATTTTCCTCATACTGAACCATGCTTGTATTTATTGGATAAATCCCACTTGGCCATGATGTAATATTCTTCAAATTAACTATTCTTTTTAACATGCTAATATTTTATTTAGATTTTGGGAGATTATTTTTATAGTTGAAATTAGTCTAGGGTTTTCATTTTGGGGTATCGTTATCAGGTTTTGATATTAAGATTATGCTAGCTCTGTAGAATTAATTAAGGAGTGTTCTTTTTCTACACTCTGAAATATTTTTAATACCAAGATAATCATCCGTATTTCTTAAAAGTTCTACATACAACTGTGAAACTACCTGAGCTGAATGACTTAATTGGTAGATATTTCAAACTATCTTAATTTCCTCTATGATTAGTAATCAGGTCAGATCTTCTACTTATTTGTGGTTAAATTTTGGTAATTTTCCAGAAAAATGTTGTCACTGAGGAAGTCTTTGGCTTGTAACAGAATAACATGCCTAAAATTGGTTTAACTAAAAGGGAGTTTTAATCTCAGATGGCCAGAAATTTAGAGGTTCAGCAGCTTCCAGATTGGTTAATTCAATGGTTCAAACACATCATAAAGGACCCAATTTCTGCCATCCTCAGAATGTGGGCTGCATCTTTTAGGTTGGTTCTCCTCATAGTCCCAAGATTGCTGCCAAAGTTTCTAGTGTCACATGCAAATGACAACATTCAGAGGCAAAAAGGGAAATATTTCTTTTTTTACATCTTTTTTTAAGGAAAAAAACTTTCTCAGAAGCCCTCCAGCATCTCAAATGCTCAAATCTGGGTCAGTCACTGGCCAAAGAAATGGAATTACCAATATAGAGTTAGTCTTAGACTTACTAAGACTCTTTCTTTGAGATGAAGGAGAGACTTCTTGCCTGAGCACATGGCTGCATAAAGAGGAGGAGGCTGAACATACGAGCAATAGCAGAGCTCAATGACAAAGCATTGCCCCATTTCTAGTCCCACCACTATTTCATGTAGTTATTCAATACATATCTATTGAGAGCCTACTGTGTGCCAGGCTCTGGGTATAGAATAGTAAATATGACAGATAAGGTTCTTGTTATTATGTAATTTACACTTAATGGAAAACCTAAATGTTAAAATAATAAAAAAATAAAAATGTGGTCATTTCAAATAGTGATATGTTCTTGAAGAAAATCATGTCAGCATAATGACATAGCAGGTGACATGTGAGGGGACTGCTACATTAGAAAAGGTGGTCTTGGAAGGCTTACTGAGGAGATGTCATTTGATCTGAAACCTACATGATAAAAAGGAAACTGTGAAGATTTACTGGAAGAGGTTTTTAGGAATGAACCACATGTGCAAAAGCCCTAAGATGGCACATTCTTGAGAGGTTTGAAGAATAGAAAGTCTATGTTCTCTCAAAAAAACCCTTGTGTTCCATATACTTACACCTGAACACATGCTGTGTCCGTCATCTAGA
The DNA here is from genome assembly GCA_032199065.1 of Smutsia gigantea. Lineage (NCBI taxonomy): Eukaryota > Metazoa > Chordata > Mammalia > Pholidota > Manidae > Smutsia > Smutsia gigantea. The sequence continues at coordinate 11,503 of JAVSCE010006183.1, forward strand.
ATGACCATCCCTACATTGCTCTCTAGCAAACTCCTACCAACCTTTGGAGACATAGCCCAAATATTTCCTCTTCAATTACCTCCCCAGGTAGAATTGAACACTTCCTCCTTTGTGTCCCTCTCATACAGTAGAATCTTTATCACACTGTAGTACATTTAACTGATTTTCATTTTTGTCTCTCCCTCTGGACTTGAAGGCAAGGACTATGTCATTGATATATGTATATTTGTATTCCCCACTACCAAGTGCTCTGTGCCTGACAAATAATAAGTGCCTAACAAGTATTTATTAGATTGAAACACTGACTATCTACTAATCCTAGCACTGTTATAGGCATTATAACACATACAAAAGAATCTACCTTCATTGAAGGAGTTGAGAATGTAGACTCTGGAGTCAGAAGCTTGGCTGTAATCCCATTTCCACCACTTACTAGCTATGTGGAAAAAAGAACCCTGAGCTGGGGAGTGATCTGGGATGGGATTTGCCAAGACCACTTTGTGCCCTGGTTTTCTGCCCAGCCCATTGATTAAGCTCTTTAAATCACATCATTTAAACCCACAAATGCCACAGATCCCATTAGACAATCTCCTCTGGCTAACAGCACAGAAAAGAGAGAACATGATAAGCCCCCTGAGGCAGCCTGTTAGACCATTCCCAATCTTTCATGCTTGGGGAACTACATTGGGAATGAGGTTCACTCATAGAGTCCTGGCTGGTTTCATGTTGTTTGGTTAAGAATACACGTCAAGGCCAGTACATAATGCTGGAAAAGTTAACCTCATCTCTTGGCTTAGGTTAATGGCAGATAAGTGCAGTCTGCCGTGTATAAAGGTAAAGGGTGATGAGAAGGGATCTTTCCAATAATACATCGTCAAGATATGTCAGAAACTCCATCATTAGTTACTTATTCCCAGAATAATGGCAGAGTAGGACCAACAACAAGCATATAGAGAAAAGATTGGTCTCAGAGCCTGGAGTGAGGCTGAGGCTAAAGCCGTGAGGGTCAAGTGGGACCAGTGGTGATTGGAAGAGTGCAAGGCATTAGGAAAGTTATTAGACATCTATAGATAGACAATGCAGGGAACCCATTTTACTCTAAATGCATAGTGGAGAGGTGGGCATGGATACATAAAAGAGATTTCCAAAGTTAGACACCAGCCCTCTCCTTTCCCCTCCAGCACATCTTTCCTGTCCTAGAGACACATCTCTTTACTCCCAAGGCCATAACAACTTTCCCAAGCAAAGAATCCACATTAAGGTGTTAGTAGCTATTAGTTATGTGACTGATGATTCCTTCCAGGGGTAATTTTAGAAATGCAATGCCTTAAAGCAAAGGAGTGATTCCCTAATAGTACACTCTCAGGCAAACCTCTGGAGGAGATAGTTTTCTCTACAGGGGAATACTGTAAGGCTTCTCATAACATAGCCCACTAGAAATGCAATAGATCAGATTCGTTTCAAATGCAAAAATAAAACTAGACTGTGAATCAACTATATATCATCCAATTATACTTACTTCAAATCTCAAATTACTGTGATTTTACTGTCCTCTCTCTTCACTACTATAACCCATGCGTCTGGCACATAGTGCAAGTTCAGTGAATGGTACTGCTTATTGCCTTCATTTTTATTACTATTAGAGACAGTGGTAGTAATAGTGTTGCCCCAGTACCTGGCAAAGTGCCTGGGACATATTAAGTATTCAAAATGATTATAATTATTTTATTGTACCAGCTCTTGGCATAGAGCCTGGCACATAATAGAGTACGAAGGGAGGGAGTTCCTCTCATTCTCACTTTTCCCTGGGATACATTTCCCCCACAGTTTCAGTTTCCTTCAGTTTCCCCCACAGCTGTGTCTTATTAAAGTAGGCAGAGATCTTCCTGTAACAATAATGATTAGTCCAGCACCACCAGTGACACCATCTGAAAAGACATACCCTTTTCATCCATGGTAGCCACTTAAGTGGCAAATGGGCACCAAGTGTTTAAGGTCATTTTTAAGATGGAGAATCTGAGATTATAAGCTACTACCTCGGAATTTTAGTTCACCTCTAATCCCTATATCCTATGATAGTCTGGAAAATATGCCTCCCACCACTCTCACCACCTTTGTTCTTGTGCTTTGCAGTGCCTGGACTATGCTCACATTTAATTCATCCTCCAAGGACTTGTGTAAGAGCTACCTCCTCCACGAAACCTTCCCTGAGATTTCCAGCCCTCGCTGAGCTCATTCTGAAATCCCAAAGCATCAAATCAGTACCACATAATACAGTATTTCATTCCATGACCATGCCAACCCTCCTTAGTTAGGTTGTATTAGCTCATTAAACATCCATGTTGTTGAATACCTGCCATGTTCCTGACTTTGTGTGAGTGTCGAGAAGGCAAGAATCAAGTCACCCCACCCTACTGGCAGGAACACAGACATTCAGTTGGGTGACATTGGAGAAATATGATCCAAGTTCCAGCAGAGAACTCAGAGGGATATTGGCTAGCTTTCTGAGACTATTAGGGGAAGGCTTCACAGAGAAGGGGACCTATGAGCAAGGTGCTGAAGCTGAGAAGAAGTTTATTAAGTGGAGAGAGTGGGATGAAGCCATGTGCAAAGATCATAAAAGGGAAAATCGGAGAGTATGACTCAGTATGGCTAGAACTGAGGTTGGGATGAAGAGAGATGAGAGAGTATTATGGAAGGTTTACTCATTCGTTCATCAAATATATATCAAGCACCCAGGTGTGCCATGAACTTAGCCAGGTGCAGGTGCTAGGAAAAAAGGACAGATGTAATCGCTGCACTTGACCTTTAAAGCGAATTGGACAGAACAGATGATTACCCACTAAGAAAAAGAATATGTAACTACAAATCATGAAAAGAAAAGACCAAAACAGAAAAAAGAATATGAAGGAATTGCTTTAGGGAGGGTGGTTAGTGAGGGCTGCTCTGAGGAGGTGACATTTTGTGTTTCATAGAATAAATTGGGGGTGGCATAGCAGACAAACTGACGGGGCAGAGAATGGAGTCAGGGTGATGAGTTGCAAGGCTGTAGTATGGCCCAGGTGAGAGATGATAAAGGTAAGGGCCTGTTCTTTCACATCTTCCAAACATGAGTAGCGTAGTGCCAGACACACAGAAGGCTTCCACTGTGTTTGCATTAACTAAAGAAATATAAATTGAATTGGGTGTTGAATCTCTCTTCAGGAGGTTACATTGTCTCCTCTTCCTCCTGCCTGTTTGTTTATAATGCAGATGGAGAGGTGGGGAAGCAGGCTAACAATTAGTATTATTAAAGGCATTTGCTGTTTAGTGATGAATGCTTACTGTAAGTACCACTTTCCTTTAGCCACTGCTGAGTGATTTGAAAATAGCACAGGAAAATATCAGTGCTTCTCGAGATGACTAAACAGCACCCTGCTCTCCTGAGATTTAGAAGCAGAGAAAATTGTCATTCTGGCCTGTTCAGATCAAGAGGCAACATTCACCTTCAAATACTAACTTCCCAGAAGATCAAAAGCACATGAATTGCAAATGCCACTTGGTATAATAGGTACTGCTCCCTCTGCCAAAGTGGGGATGTAATTACCTGGAAGAGTTAGGCAAATGTTTGTAGAGGCTTCATGTCTTCATCTTCTCTTACATGAGACACGAGGCCCTTTATCACATTTCCATTTTCTTTTGCTAGCAAAAGAGTTCAGTGATGAAAGACACTTAAATGGTTTGGTCCAGACTCAGTCACCAGAGGGTCCTGGAGGTCCCAGGGATGGGAAGAAAATGGGAGCTAATCACCTAACTGGTCTAAGCCTCACCTTCTCCCCTGGGGAGGATAACCACTCCTATCTCACAGGGTTAGTACAAGGAGTCAACGAGGAATGTGCATGAATTTGATCTGTGAAGTACAAGGCAAGACCTCTATACTGTGGTTCATTCTATATAATTAATTATATATATAAATTACACATATATGTAAATTATAAATATAGATTATATATTTAGTTAATTATAAAGAAATGTATTATGTATTTTATTAATTATGTATAAATACATAATATAATAAAGGCAAAGATTTTTTTCTTGGTCTCCCAGAGAAAGTTAGACACATTGTAGGAACTCAGTAATAGGTTTTACCTTAAAATCAACTCTATTAAAATCTGATTTCCAATGTTGTGCATATAAAACAGACCATTCACTTCTCAGAATTGAATCAAATAGATTCGAGGACCTGTGTGATTTGAAAATAGCACAGGAAAATATCAGTGGTCTGGAATAGCAGAAGAAAAACGCATGAGTGGCCAGAGTAGGAGCATGGCCTGGCCCATTGGAGCTAATACCCCTTCCCCGGTGAGCAGCAGCCAAGAAGCAGGGGTTCAGTTAGCACTGAACCAGATTTCAATCCAGGATCTGCATCTGGGGCAGCTGCAAATGTAATCCTGTAAATTAATTTGCGCAGGCCTTCAGGCCTAGGGCCCAGAGGAAATTGGCCGAAGATAAGCTCCAACTTTGAATCACCAATCAGAAGCATTATTAGAGGTATTTTCAGACAGCAGAAGGGAAGGAAGGAGCTAACTTGTCCCATGTCTCAGGAGGTTTGACCTGTGCGAGTTGCTTTGATAATGTATTATCTCATTTAACTCTCACAATAGATTCATGAAGTGAGAACTATTCTGTAACACAGGGCCTAGTACACAGTAAGGAGTCACTAAATGATAACTGCTACTAATGTTGATATTTATAACTGAAGCACAGTGGGTTTGAATAACTTATCCAAGGTCACAGAGCTGGTAAAGCTAGGATTTGGACCCAGGTCTTTCTGACCCAACAGCCTGGGCTCTTTCTACTATATTCCATTGTGAGAGGAGAAAGATTGCAGCATTAAAACAGTTTAGGATTTTCAACCCCTTAGCAAGGCTGCTTCCATAACTAACCACTTGAAACCTGCAGGCATCTAAGAATATTTGGTCTCCCTCCCTCTCCTCACTCAGGTTTCTAAATTGCCGTGAACCATGGCTCAGTTGTACTACAAAAAGGTCAACTACTCACCGTACAGAGACCGCATTCCCCTGCAAATTGTGAGGGCTGAGACAGAGCTCTCTGCGGAGGAGAAAGCCTTCCTCAATGCCGTGGAGAAGGGGGACTATGCCACTGTGAAGCAGGCCCTACAAGAGGCCGAGATCTACTACAATGTCAACATCAACTGCATGGATCCGCTGGGCCGGAGTGCCCTGCTCATTGCCATCGAGAATGAGAACTTGGAGATCATGGAACTACTGCTAAACCACAGTGTGTATGTAGGCAATGCTTTGCTCTACGCCATCCGCAAGGAAGTGGTGGGTGCCGTGGAGCTTCTGCTCAGCTACAGGAGGCCCAGTGGAGAGAAGCAGGTAAGACAAGTCCCTACAGGCTGGGAAATAGCTGGGGGACTTACAGGGTGCCAGGGTCAGAAGCCTTACATTAGGAAAGGCTAGGTAGGCTGGAGGTGAGAAGCCCTATCACGGCATGAGAGCCCTCTGCCCTCAGAAATAGCATCAGTGATTTCAGGTGGTATTCTAGAGTTCCCCTGCGTGGCTCACACTGAATTTTACTCATTTGTTTCTTCCTTATTAGTATTTGCCTATATTCATTCCATACTTCACAACCCAAAGTGTGCTGTACATTTCCAGAATATTCAAGCACCCTACCCTCTGCTATCTTCATTTACATCCTCTACTCAAAGGTTACATTCTAGAAAAGGAGACTAAACACAGCCCTGAGTTTTCTCCTTCTTACCAGCCTCTCTCCTAAAGGAGGACAGGAGGCCTTTAACTTGAGTGCCATGGTGCAGATGGATATAGGGACTCACATATTTTTCCAGTACCAGTCATGTGACTGTGTTCCACCTGGAGATGTCAGGGTTTTTGCCTCTCTGTTTCTCCTATTCTCCAAGGACCTCAGTTTGATACTCTGGAGTCATCTTTGAGTCCTTCCTTTCCCTTGTCTCCATGTCCAATCCCTAAGCCCTGTGGTTTCTTCCTTCCCCATCTAAGAATACTTAGATCTTTTACCTACTTTCTGTTCTCCTTAGCTGAGCTCCCACCACTCTGCTGCTGGTTCTCATAATCTCTCTCCTAGATGAGTGATTCTCAAAGCACAGTTCCTGGGCCAACAATGCTTGCATCAGCAGGGGAACTTGTTAGAAATGCAAATGCAAATTCTCAGGCCCCACCACAGACTGAACAGAAGCTCTGGGGACGGGGCCCAGCAAACTGTGTCTTACCAAGCTATCCATATGCTTCTGATGCACTCTCAGGTTTAAGAGCCACTGTCCTAGACTAACATGAAAATCTTCTAACTGGACTCCCTGCCATTAGCCTCTTTCTTTCACTCAAGTCATCCTGAACAATGATGCTGGCTTATTCTTCCTTAAATAGCATAACAATCCTGTCATTCCTGTGCGTCCTTTCAGTGACTACATATCTAATCATAAGGAAACCAATCCATGAAGCTTAGCACACAACACCCTTCATCAACGGTCTTTTCCAGACCTGTTTCCCCCTAGTCCCTTCTAAACCTTCCAAGTCATACAGGTGCCCTCACTCTCTTCATTTGGAGCATATCAGGGACATACAGTAGGCACAAAGAAAATGCAGAGTCATCACCCATGCAATACTACAGTACATTAAAAAGTAGAACTAATACAAATCAAAGCCAAAATTGCAAAGCGCTTAGAAGGTATTGATAATGAAAACACTCAACATTAAATCTTACAGGATACGCCCAAAGCTGGGTTTGAAGG